>JADRCD010201363.1:0-12821 GCA_019843815.1 Montemys delectorum
AGGAAAACCACTCTTTTGCCCCTGTGGCACCCAGTGAAGATGATCGGAACATTCCCAGAAGTGATGCTGATGAGCAGTCTTCTCACATGCTGACAGAAGGGCTTTTTGCCATAGCTCAGCCACTTCTGAGGTACATCGTCCATCTGTAGGCATTTTTCAAAGGTTCACCTCCTGGGTACCACTGTTCTTGTCTCCACTAGCGGTTTTTGTGACAGTTGCAAGGACCTTCTCCTTTTTCTTCTTTTCAAACTTGGACTTAGCAGCTGAATGCTTCCTTTTGTACAAGGCCGTTTTGGAATACATAGCAGATTGGGAGTATCTGCCAATTCCTCTAAACAGGACATGGTTTCAGCTGAAATGGAGTTTCCCTTTCCTGGGATTTTTAAACTTAGGTTCCCCCCCCCCCTTTTTTTTTCTGCACTAGTGCCTGGGGCACCAGCAGCAGCAGCACTGCCACCTTGTTGGCTGCAGGTTTCTTCTTTGTGTCAAGCTTCTCAGCTTTTTCCCTCACCATCTTGCAAGATGGGAAAGAGAACTAAGGTAGCCTCTGTCATCCAATGTTATATCCTTCTTAGCATATCAACTGGAATAGTTAAAGCTTTATTAGACATGACATATTTCTGCTATTTACTTAATTTGTCTTAGTCTAACTTCAGATAACACTATACTGCCTTGAATAATGTATAGATCCTTGTATATAATAGAATCCATCTGGTCTTCAGTGCCCACTTTCTACATTTATCTTTTCTTTTCTTTTTTTTTTTTCTTTTTTTTAAAGATTTATTTATTATTATATGTAAGTATGCTGTAGTTGTCTAAAGATGCACCAGAAGAGGGCATCAGATCTCATTACAGGTGGTTGTAAGTCACCATGTGGTTGCTGGGATTTGAACTCAGGACTTCCGGAAGAGCAGTCAGCCCTCTTAACCATTGAGCCATCTCTCCAGCTCTACATTTATCTTTTCACAACTATAGAGTCAATCAACCATGACCCAGGATATCAAAAAATTACCTATATTGACTATAAAGAATTTTCCCTCATGTTACTCTTTAGAAAGTCAGGGTAATAGCTGTTAAGAAACCTTTACTTAGTATTATATTTACCAATAATATGATATTTAATAACATACAAGAACAAGTTCATAATTTGTAGGAAAATACTATACCATTCATATAATTTAGCATCTATGTCTATAACCTTTGTCTTCATGCATGACCCTGGAACCAACTCCCATTAATACTATGGACAACTAAATCCCCAATTCCTACCTTCTACTTATAATTATACAGCTGTCATTCATTCCTATCATCTACACATTTTAATGGCATAATAATGTGTAACTGATACATTCATAGAGAAACTATATATCTTTATTCTCAGAAAATCTTCTTTGTAATTTTGTCACCTAAATATTTTTTTCTTCTGCTCAATGAAATTCCTAGATAGTTATGGCTCCTAAGGGCCCCATGGCTCTAGTTCATCATCTTCTTCCTCCATCTTCTTCTGCCCTCCATCTCATCTCCTCCTCTTCTACCTCTTTCTCCTCTCTCTAAAACTTTCAGCTTCATCTTTTCCTACCACTGCCCATTCACAGAATGTAGCCTTATCCGATCAATTAAGATTTCACTTGACCTCACCTGAGTATGGGAACCCCTCTTGAGGGAGCAGAAAAAAACAAACAGTAATCCAAAACACTCTCCTACCTCTGGCCAACGAGCTAGAAGGGAGGTTGAAGCATTTAAGAACCCTAAATAAATGAGGCTTTGAAAAATCAGCTCTGGGGCTGGAGAGATGGCTCAGCGGGTAAGAGCACAGACTGCTCTTCCAGGGGTCATGAGTTCAAATCCTAGAAACCACATGGTGGCTCACAGCCATCCATAATGAAATCTGGTGCCCTCTTCTGGTGCTTCTGAAGACAGCTACAATGTACCTATTTATAATAATAAATAAATCTTAAAAAAAGAAAAAAGAAAAATCAGCTGTCTTTGCTTGTGTAAATTATAACTCACTATATTTATAATTATTTCTATTTAAGATTGCAATCAGTCTCCAGTGAGTAAATCCTTGAGGCTACATCTCTGTAAATATGATGGGTTCCAGATTTGGGGCGGTAACTCACTAAGGGAAAGCTCTCACTTATAGTCTCACAATAAAAATTTATTTCTACTTTGCCAGCTCTCTCAATGTTAATGAAGGTACAATGTTTATCTGTGGAGGTGAAAACCAATCTAGAGTCCCTTGGCTTTATATCTTAACACCCCGGCAGCAAAGCTTCTCTTTGCTTCCAGAGTAAGGCCAAACATACTCTGGGAAAGTACAGTAAGCCTTTGAGGTCCAGAAAAGGATTATAGACTTTAGAATTTATGAATTTAGGAAGGACTACAGAATTCATGTCCTAGACAATCTGGAGGGCATTGAAGGGGCCCACCTTATAGCTATCAAGAGCTTTGTGCTATGTATGTGGGTAACTCATAACACTGAATACATACATGAATTTGTGGAGGAATCTTTCTGTGTATCTCTCTCTATGTTTATCTCTCTGTTGCATATCTATTTTTACATACGCATAGACTCATACACAGACATACACACAGATACACAGAAACAAACAAGCACACAAATGCAAGAGGGAGTTCTGAACTTGCTTTTAAAAAATCTAGATCTAATACTAGCCACTATGTCCACCATTGCCCTTAAGTTCACTTAAAATTATATATATCATTAAAACACTTATGATAATCTTCAGCTATCATAGAATAAGGGTAATTTTGGCTCATTATCCTCGGACCAGTCTAAGTTTTGCTACCTTCCACATTAAAAGTCATTGTGAACATTGATTGCTGAAAGTGATGTTTCAAAATGCTTTGGCTCTTTGGAAACGTCATTGTTCAATATCTGATATATTTAGGATATGGCTCCTCAGCCAATAGGTTTCACAAAGAAACTCTGAGAAATGGGCTCATTACTACAGTCTCCAGGAATATATATTCCTATATTGTCACCATCCTCCGCAATCAATGTGCAAACCCAATGTCAGTTCACTGATTCTAAAGATAAGGAAACCTGAGATTCATAGAATATAAAATTGTAGTCACAGAATTTTAACCTGATTTGCAAATTGCTCTTCCACCACATTAATATGGCAATTTTAAGTTCTACCATCAAAACAACTCTCAGACATTTCCCAGCCTGTGACCTTAATCCACCTGCAAATTTGGTTTTCAATGCCAAATCCTTTACTCTCCATGTTAGTCAGATGTCCAGTTTCAGATATGCTCTCAAATGCCATATTTTAGTGCACAATAACTGTGGTGTTCACTCCCCAATAACTTCAGATACAGGAAACATATTTAGTGAAACAATGTTTCCACATAGATACCTATGCTATGTGTTGCTTAAATGGTCAACAATGGGCAGGATATTTCTTCCTTCAGAAAAGACTTATTAGAGGGTCCCTTATTATTTATGTGGCTGTCCACTGCCCTGTGTGAATTTATCTGCACCATAGTAGTTAGCTTTGGCCTAAGAACACAGGAAAGATGAACAACAGCTTTTGGTCTGCATGCATGAATAGAAGTTGTTTCCACCCTAAACCTTGTTAGAGAAAGAGACAAGCTGCAAAAGGACCTTGGATATGAATCATGGCATTTCCCTCATCTTACTAAAGTCATGCCTATGCTTGTATGGCCTCTGCAATTGCTTTTTCTGTCAGAGTCAGAGAGGTTTCTGAGTGGTGAATGAGCAGTCAGATACTTTGCAGTTCAATGCTGCATATGGGTATGGGTCATTTGTCAGAGTGCCAACCATAACCACCTCAAACACTGTATTCTTTTAAAAAGACTAAGGAGAATTATTGACATGGATACTTTTAGAGATGCAAGAAAAGTATATTTAGCTTTATGTACTGAATTTACTTGAACACTGAAATACTACTTAGAAGCCAATATTTAAAAGAACTTCTTAATGGTTTGTAATTCTTTTTGCATATTCTTGTCTAATAAAACATATATTTGCAATATTACATAAGGTTAATCCATATCTTTGTAACATAAGCCTGTAATTTGATACATTTCATATGATTAATTGGATAAACTGTGTGGTTTTTTTTTTCCATTCTGGAAAGAGAACTTAGGACTTCATGAGATATAGACAATCATCATCCCTTAAGCAGTCATCTGTTTAACTTTGTGTAATATTTGTCAGTAGACATCCTGTCTTATTATACTTATAGTTAAACATTAATGAATGTCAGCTTGGTAGCTAGGGTTTTACTGCTGTAAACTGACACCATCACCAAGGCAACTCTTATAAGGAGAACATTTAATTGGGATAGATTTACAGGGTCAGAGGTTTAGTCCATGATCATCAAGGTAGATACATTTCAGCAGCCAGGGAGGCATGGTGCAGGAGGACCTGCGAGTTCACCATCTTCATCTGAAGGCCATAAGAGAAGGCTGGCTTCCAGGAATCTAGGACAAGGGTCTTAAATCCCATGCCCATAGTGACATACCTACTCAAAAAGGCCACATCCATGCCGTGTTAAATGCTGTTGTCCATCCCAAAAGCTGTAATAATGGAATAAATTTATAAAAACTCTCTCCACTCAGTGTGCGCATGCAGCTAGATTCTGTAAAGTTCTCTTTACTTTTCAGTGCATTCTGTTTCCTGCTGTTGGATTATGTTTAGAGTTTATAATGATTTTCTGCATGGAAGTTCAATACCACAGGAACAAATTGCATTTTAATTAAAAAATGCTTCTTCAATATTTTAGTTTAAGAGCTACAAACAAAAAGTCTATATTGAATTTTAATTGAAATCTAACTTACTAATACTTATACATATATGTGTGTATGCATATATGTATACAAGTATATGTGGATATTTCAATATTAATTAATCTAATAGTAGTATAGTAATAATACAAATATTTCTGTATTCATGTGTTTTGAATTAATTTTACCATAATCTGCTAATTGTGCCATATTAATTTTGCTTATACTTTAATACTTTAAAAGACTTATTTCGTGAAATAAAAGTTAATCAAATTGGAGAGTTAGAAATAATTAACAATTAATGATGCATTTTAAAAATTACACTTTGTGTGTGTGTGTGTGTGTGTGTGTGTGTGTGTGTGTATGTGTGTGTTTGGGGGTACACATGTGTGTATATGCATGTGAATAATCTGATACACATGTAGAGGTAAGAGACCAACTTGAAACTGGTTCCCTTGTGTAGTAGTAGATTCCAGTGGTGGTGGCTGTTCTCACTACCTGCCCCAATGTTCTAGGTTCCCAAATGAAAGACATGCACATGCAGCCATTACATTTTGTTATTCCTAAATCAGCTCAATGGCAAGGCCTCTTCCTAACTTGCCGGTGGCTAATAACCTCCCCATGGCTAATGTAGTTCCCTCTGATATTCTCAAATTATTACTTACTAAAATCTGTATTCAATCTTTGCTGCCCTGGACCCAGTGAGGGAGCCCTCTTGGGACTGCTATCCCCTGGCTCCTACATGGCAGCTATGCTCTCTGTCCTGCACCTTTTCAGGCATGGTGTCTCATCTCCTCTACTTCTCCTGGCACAGTGGATCTCCTTCTTCTCCCTTCTCTCTCTCCTAGGAATCCTAAAGATCCTACCTCTGTCTGTCCTGCCCAGCCATGGGCTTCTGGCAAATGTATTTACCAATCAGATCCAACTGTTTTATGTGTGGATGTGCAGACTCTTGGGAAAATAATTTGGGGACACAAATTAACATAATACAAACAGCATTAGTCCAAACCCACTACACTCTTGTTCTATCATGTGTGTCCTAAAGTTCAATCACAAGAACTTTTACGCAATGAGCTGTCTTGTTCACCCATTGACTGATGCAATTTATGCGAATTTTAGGAAACCTTTTTTAAGATGGTACATTTAGGCAGCTGGAACATTTAGATGGTGTTTCAGAAAAGGATATTAAGATTCAAAAGAAAGGTAAATAAAATTAAAACAGTAATTACGTACTTATGAGCACAAATATAATCTAGTTTGGTAAGCTAAACACATGCTTTCAAGTACTAAATCTCCAAGCTGAAAGATAATGGTTGTTTTTAAATTTAGGCCTTAATAATTTGGCAATGATAGAGAATCGTAATGCCATTTTCTACAGTGTATGTGATTATAACACATCATGGCAGTAATTAAAACATTTTAAAAATAAATTATAGGTTGTTTAAAAGAGAAATATAAATATAAATTTTATCATCCAGTTTTTATGATTAACAAGAATTCTAATAATTATAAATTTTTTATCATAATACTTCTAAAAACTTCAAAGAAAACCCCTAGTAGTTCTAACATTTCAACTTCAGTTCCTAATATTGGCTCAATTTATATATAAGCATTAAGTTAAAGACAATCAGATTTTTGATCAATTTTGAAAAAAATGTAAAGAAATAATATTGCTTAAAAATTAAATTGCTTAAAATAGATATATCTTATCCATTCAAAAGTTACATGATATTTTCATAAACTGCTTTAAGCAAACCTTAAAGAAAGATAACATGATAAATAAATATGATAATTATTCATATGGAATGTATAAGTCTAAATATAGATACACTCATATATTGTACATTACCAGCACTGATGGTCAAATATTTTACTAGAAACAAAGGTCTAAAATTCTAGGTTCACTGGAATATTGTGTGTATATGAACCTATTCATCTTCTCTTTTTCTTTTTTGTTTTCCATATATCATTTCTCGTTTGAGGGTCAATTAAGGTACAAAAGAACCATCTCTGTTTTACATCTGTTATCATGCACACTTAATCCCAGTTTCTTTTTTGATGCTTACAGAAAGTACCACAACAAAATAAATTTTAAGTGGTATAGTGTTTATTCTACTTACAGTTTATAGTGCATTATTGCAGGGACATCAAGTTAAGAAATTAAAATTGATTTTACATACCCGGAGTCGATAAAAGAGAGAATAGATGGATACATAGCTTATCCACTGTTCATGTCCTTTTCTATAAGCATAAATCATATACTCTAGGATGTCCATTCTGTTAAATAGTACTGCCTGTAGTGAGACAGGTCCTCCCTTGCCACATAACATAATCAAACTAGTTCCCCACAGATGTAGCTGATTTAGTCAATCACTCCTTGAGACTCTCTTCTCAAATGATTCTTCACTGTAGCAAGCTGACAATTTGACAATTAAAGCTAACCATCTGACTGTGTTATGACTATTTTTTATGTATACAATGTTAACTGTTCATCAAAAGCTTAAGAAAAGGTCCTATTCTGAACCTATATTATAGCCGTATCCCAGAAACATGGTTTTCTTTAAATTCCCTAAATAACATTCTGTTATGAAATGAGTTATGAGATCTTTTACAGACTAAGAACAGAAAAACCCCTTAATTAGTACATTTAACACACACACACACACACACACACACATACACACACACACACACACACACACAAACACACACACACACACACACACACTCACAAATTGGTGGATGCACTAAAAAGACAGTCTACAAAAAATTGATGAGTCTTTTCTGTAGATGTTAGATATCATTTTACAACTATTTTTAGCTTTAGGGTTGGAGGGAGCTAGAAGTCCACCTAACTCAGTACTGTTTTAGTAGAACTTTGCCTAATAGCCACAGGACATTTAGGTCAGATGCAGAGGTTGAAAATAAATAGCAAGCGAAGGCCCCATGAGAATCCAAGGAAGTGTTGACTCTTAATCTGCATCATTCAATCTCTCCTTAATCACAATGTTTTGGTTAGGAAATGTCAATAGCATGGTCATTGGTGCAGATGGTACTTCATCAGAGAGCTCAGGCCATACAAGTGTCAGTCAGTATGTCCACTCATGTATGTGTATGTATGTATGTATGTATGTATATATGTATGTATGTATGTATGTATGTATATATGTATGTGTGTATGTATGTGGCTATTCCTGTCTTCACTCATACATAATAATACTAGCCTCTCTTTTCTTTGGGATGTAGGAAGCTAAGTGACATTGATGAATATGTCATTCTTAGGGTCAGTAAAATTGCTTGACTACCATGCCAGTTATATGACTTCCTCATTTGGTTCCTGGTAAAACCAAAGTTCCATCCATAACCAGTCTTTTTGATTTTACAGCTTCTAATATAAAGGTAAATTGAACCTCCTGGGAGGCAGTAGGATTTGAGTTTTCTCATAGACATAAGTGGAATAATTCCTAGTTGCTTATTTATTTATTTATTTATTTATTATTTTAAAGCTATTTCATATTTATTAAACTTAGTTTTTCCATCTATGGTTTGACACTGTATAAAGTACCTTAAAGATACTGTACAGATTAAAACAGAGTTTCATAAGGCTGGAGAGAGAGTTCTGTTAAAAGCTAGACTCACAACCAAAACTGCAATACCTTTGTCTACATATAATTTAATTAACAAAAATTTCAAATATATATTGCCTCTTTGGTACTCTAAACTTTCTATAATCTCAATATCATGAAACACATATAGCTACTATGCAGATATGGAAAATCTAGTTAAGGTTGAGCTATTTGCTCACCATTAACAACTTATCATGTGAAATGCACATATTGAGCTAAAAATCCCAGATTTTGAGTATCTCAGGAATTTAGTATATTTCAACAAATAAAAATCACAGTATGTATTTGCAGTGTTGGTTGAAAGTCTAAGGGGCCTAGATATTTTGGTTAAAAGAAATGAAAGACAAAGATGGGATTGTGTAGAAAATAAAGACCTCCTTTCAGTAATGTTCCATTTTGCAGATTCAACAGACCTGTAATTTATCAATAACATTACAGAATTATTTATTTTATTGTTATTTATATTTTCAATGCTAATTAAATCACAATGTCTTTAATGCTAATGATTCACACACATTCATAGATATACAGGCACCTGATCCAAACTTGTTTATAATAGATGATAAAGGAGATGCACTGCAATTAAACCTCAGCTTTAATTATTTTATAAAAGCTACCTAATAAACATGTGTATTCTATTAGGTGAAATCACAGACAAAAGAGAAAAGAGATGGCTTCTCTCAAGGTTTTTTAAATTTGGGTGATTCTTTATAGGGCAGCCAGTGATGTGACTATAATGTGTTGAAACACTCAGTGATTTTTCCTGATTGTCACAACAAATGATTTCGTATTGGCATTTAGAAGGTAGCATTTAGAAATTGTTTACAAGAGCAAAAACAGTGATTCTTTCTCCATCTCCTGCTGGAGTGGCCCTGCTTACAAACACTGGGAGATTTAAATGAATCTTCAGGACAAAAGAAATATCTGGAATGATCCTTTTGATAAGCTGTATAAATAGGGAGTATAGCCCAAACATCAGGATGGGAAATAATTGATCTAGAAAGAAAAAATAAATAAACTCTTTATACTGAGTTTTACAGACCAATATATGGGGAAAAATAAATAAATAAGAATGAACATTCACTAAAAGATACACTTATCCAGCATATATATTGCTTGTTTTATACTACAGTTTCTTCTATGGAAAATTATAAGAAAAATGAGATTATTCTATTTTACAGAGAAGAACATAGAAGTCAGAAAAAAAAGAACAAATTTTCCAAGTATGTAGACTACTAAGTAGTGTACTCTAGGGAACTGAGAAAGCCAGAGCTGGGACAGGCTCATTGGCATCTAACCATTCTTTTCCACCAACATCATCCCACTTAATACCCTGCACTTTGACCTAAACACCATTAAAGTAAAAGGGGAGGCCAAAACCCAGTATCTCACTAGGCCATATTTTATAGGTGATGTGAATGAGCTGTTGAAGTAAAGTTGATCTTCCAATGAGAGTATTTTAAAAGCATTTGAAAGATTTTTATCTGCACAGGAAATCTCCTTACAATGAATGGGTCTTTGTGCTTCTGTTTCTATGATCTTTTTTGTTTTCCTTTGCTGTGAGTTCATTCATGTTGGTCTACACTGAACACTAAGAGAATGGCACAGTTTCTATGCCAATCCTATAAACATAGTTACTGAAGAATTAAAAATGATTAGCTTCATAGCTATTTGAAAATGTACTGTTTAAATAGTAAGAACTAATTTGGAAATCTGGAAACTCTTATGAACAGCCCATTACTGTAATTGGCTTTTGTGCAACAAATGGAATATGTTCCTTCGGGCTTTGTAGGGAAATGAAATAAATTGAATATAAACTAGATAACCATTCCTTAAAGTACTTTTAAGTACTTTTTGTAGTTTAGTACTTCAGAGATATTTGCCAACATTATGCACACCTCCATGTCACATTCTTTTGTTGTTTTTCCTATTTACAATCTGGAAAACAGATCTCCCAGGAAGATCAGAGATTGCCAAGTTAAGCACTCACATTTTTAGAGTCTCTTGTATGCTAAAATATCACAATACTTTTGCTTCTCTAGTTGGATGAATACAGGCTATTAGCATGTATTAATATGGCCATTAAAATGACCCAATCTTCCATTTACAAGTCAATCTAATATGTGAATCACTTGGGTCTTTAATATATGTTCCTGTGTGTATCATCATTTTATTACCAACATTTAGATATTTCATGGATACACAGTCTGATGACTGTATAGCGCCACTTGTTTAAATATCTTAGAGACTTAAAAAAATCCCAAACTGTGATTTTTTTTTTGACAGTATTCTAAAAAGAAGTGAAACTGTAAGTTGACTAAGATAAAATCAGCCAGGTGAGGAACAAAAGCAATTAGCATTCACGTGAAGCTCATTGAGGGTAGAATTTGGGAGAGGCCAAAATCAAGCAGCCTTGAAAATGTGCTCTGAAGTTTCATAAGGTGGTGGCTGGTTTGACAGCTTCTACTGCACAGTGGGTTGCTAGTTATGTCTCAAGAATGTTGAGAATTATGATGGGTGCAGCAAACACTGACTATCTTATAGGAAAGGTGTCAAATGCAGTCTCATGAAATCAGATTTAGGACTTCTCACAAACTGTGGCCACTGAGGTCAGTAGACTTCATTATACCTTTTCATTTCAGTCTAAGATCACATGTGCCTGAGTCTGTTAAAGTCTTTCGCTGAAAACAAGACCTCTCACCTTTTTTGTCTTTTGTTTTGTTCTGTTTGAAACAGTATGTTGTTATGTAGCACAGGCTAGCCTCAGTGCGGGGATGACAGACATGCTCCCTACACAGCTTCTTTCCTTTCTCAGTATCAGAAAATCTAATAATGGCAAGTAAGAAAACGCCTACAATGTTTACTTTCTTTAGGTAACTGTTTTGACAATTTTCTATGCAAACAGGACTGACAAGTACTCTATGTAGTTGTTTTGCAGAATATATCAAAATTTAAAAGTGAGATTTCAATGGTGGGGAAATGATGATCTTTTCTCACAAATGAGGATAAGAGTTTGGATCTCCAGTACCCAAGTGTATGTGGGATCTGTGATTCTACCAAGGGTGGGGATGACCCCAATTCTGGGGCTGGCAGGTAGGAGAGGCAAGACTATTCCTAAAACTAATTGATTAGCCTATTCAGATCCATGAGTTTCAGATTATTGAAAGACTATTTTTTAAAAGTTAGGTAAAGAGCAATTTGTGGAAAGGCACCCAAACACAATAACGTCATGTAGACTCAAATAAGTGCACATGCATCCTCATGCACAAAAACACTCTAATGGAGAAGTACATACACCAAACATTCACAATACCACACACCCACAAAATTTTAAAAATCACACATATAAACTAAAATAAAAATGGTGTTTCAGCTTTCCTGAGCATAGAAACAGCTTCCATATTGAAATTGATGCAATAGCAATACTACTTAGAAGTACCTCAATGGGATGAAGAATGTTATATGTGTACCATTGTCTCTTACATGGATGATCTTAGTATATTTCTTCACTTATAAACACTTCTTAATGAAACAAGCCTCTAAATAGTGTAAATTCTCAAATATAAATCTGAAGTTTTCTACTAAAAATAAATGTTGGCAATTATTTATTAAAGGTATAAGTTTGAAAAATATTTCTCAAAAGTGAATAATGCCTAAATTTTCTTATTCTGTCTGTCAGTGAAAAGTTGATGATTGTTTTTGCAAGCTTGATGTAAAACATGATGGCTGAAATCACTTTCACTGCATGCCTTTTATTATTATTAAAATACGTGTTCAGTTAATTGTAAGTAGACATAGATTAAAGAACTGAAATTAGGATATTGGATCACATAATTTTAAATGTTGCCATTAGACATATTTCTTCTTCTGAGACAAATCTTAATGTCTCACGAAATAAAGATAGTAGTTTTCATTAACTTAAATGTATTTATATACAGTAGAAAGTCCTCTTCCCAATTCAGCACTTTTCAATTTGCACTGAGTTTTCATTAATTATTTTTATTAAATACTTTCAAAATTATTATTAGATTTGTCTATTTTATTGTATGTATATTATTTTTCCCTTCATTTATGAACATGCACAACCTGCATGCCCAGTGCCTATGGAGTCAGAAAATGGTCAGATCACGATGATCTGGAGTTCCAGGTGGTTGTGAGCTTCCTGCCATGTGGGTGCTGGGAACCAATCCTAGGTCCTCTGCAAGAGCAACAAGTGCTCTAAACCATGGTGTGATCATTCCAGCCCACTTTTTGTTAAATGTTTTAAAGGAAAGACAGATGACATAATGTTAATTTTTGACTGTGTATTATCAAATTTTAAACCTATTTAGTATGTTTTCCCAGGTTTACTTAATCTTACAGTGTTTTAAATGTTTGAGGAATTTTAACATGCATGTGATAGAATCCAACCATGAATTAAGA
>JADRCD010201367.1:0-12911 GCA_019843815.1 Montemys delectorum
AATACATAATATAATCATAAATGTATATAATTTAATATCATATATATTTATATTTTATATATATTATATAAATATATTACTAAGTAATTTAACAAATACATATTATACATATTACAATATAGAGTATATATTTTACATATATAGTATTATATCAATATAAATTTATATTATATTATTTTATTATATTAATTGTATATATTATATTATATTATATGATACTACATTATATACAATTGTGATGGATTGAATAGGCATGGTCTACATTGACTCACATGTTTGAGATCTTGGCCCATGGATAGTTGTACTATTAGTAAGTATGGCCTTGTTGGAGGAAGGGAGGTACTCTGGAGGTAAGTTTTTTTTTTTTTTTAGTGGATATTTTCTTTACTTAATTTTCAAATGATATTCCCTTTCCTGGATTTACTTCTGAAAAAACCCTTTTCCCTCCCCCATTCACCTGCTAACCAGCCTACCCTCTCCCTCTTCCTGGCCCTGACATTCCCCTACACTGGGCCATAGAACCTTCACAGGACCAAGGGCCTCTCCTCCCATTGACTACCTACTAGGCCATCCTCTGCTACATATGCAGCTGGAGCCATGAGTCCCTCCATGTGTACTCTTTGGTTGGTGGTTTAGTCCCTGGGAGCTCTGAGGTGTTTAGTTCATATTGTTGTTCTGGAGGTGAGTATTGAAGTCTCTTAAATACATAAATAGTCTCCAGTAAATGTAACTTTTATTTGCCAGATTTAATTGGCATGTAGGAGGCTTGCTTCTGAATAAGCTCACCCTTTCTAGTTCTTCCTGAATTTTGACTGACTGGTTCAAATCAGCTGTTCTGATGCAAATTTATCTCCATGCAAAGTGGTTCAAATTGACTTCTCTTGTCTTCTAATGGAATTGTTCTTCTTAGCCTCAAACTATTTCTGTCAATTTGTTCTACTCTTCCTGCTCCTTTTCATTCTCCGACTCTTTCTGTCTTCACATGCAGCCTGTCTCATGAAATGTTCCAATACAATTGCCAAAAAATTCTATCTTTGCATCAGTCTTTCGAGTCTCCTTTCTCTCCTATGCTGCTATTTAGAGTTAGTATCTTATGTCTGATTCATTCTGTTAAGTCTCTGACTTGTAACTTTATCTGCTCCTCAATCAGATGTCATGTTCAAACATTCCGGTGTCATTCTATAAACTAACCTTGTTTACATGGCTACACATGTGTACAAATAGTATGTCTGCATTCCAACCAGAGGGATTAAAGCTGTATGATACGTCTCCATTCCTGTATGAGCACACAGTCCTAGGTCTTTAAATGTGTTGTCAGAGGAGCTATGTTGCTGGATAAAAATTCCTCTTCAATCTCATGCAAACCATATCTATTTGCAAGCTGCTTTGCTTTCCAACATGAATATAAAGGATTTAATTTCTTAAATTGTCAGCCAGCCCCAAATTCAGTGTTTTTCCTTTGTAAGAGTTGCATTAGTCATGGTGTCTCTTCACAGCAATAAAACCCAACTAAGCCAACATATACTTCCAATTTTCAGATATAAATAGCAACTTGCATACTATTCAAACTTTAGGAAACATAGCATGACATTCCATATACCCTTTGCTTCTGTTTGTCTCTAAGCAAAATACAATGAATGTTATTTAACTTGAAATGTATCATTTGATTTTTGAAACTGCTGTAATGTGAATGGCATTTGCTGTGGACTAGGGTGGACTTGGTGATCCCTCAATCCACAGGAGAAACTGAGATCCTGGTAATCAGACTGACAAGGAGTTGGCAATTGAAAAATGGCACACACAACACAAGGAAGTGCAGGATCTAAATGTATATTCTTAAAATTAGGCATCAGAACTTTGTGTTCATTACAGATGAAAAAGAAAAGTCAGACAGTGATGGTTCTAAAGTAGCAGACTCTTTTGGATGGATGCTGCACTACCATCACCCCCCCACCCCCACCCCGTCCCCCGCCCGCCCAGAGCAAATGCCTTGAGGAACACCAGCTCTGTCGCAGCACACACCAGGCTCAAGGTCCAACCCATCCTTAGTAAATGCCTGTTGGGTCCCTCCTTTCCTGCCTCAACTCTGAGACAGCAGAGCTTGCAACAGGAGACTCAGCTCAGGCCTGCTGTGCCAAGACAAAGGCCCACTGCTCTGAGTTCCGCCTTCCAGGATTCCAGAGGAAGGTATGCCTGCTTGCTGACATGTCTGCTAGCTGAAGACATCTGCTACTGACCTCCTCGCCTGAGCTGAGACCTGTGGGACACCTGGAGCCACTGTCCTCAAGAACTCAAGCCCTGCAGCCCGGCTTTCTGGACTCTTTCCTGACTCATCCCGAATTGTTTATGTTATGCAAATGCCACTGTAACCTAGAGATCCAGTCTTCGCTTTCCCTGTGTACTTATAAATACCGAACCCCAAAAAAAGTAAAGTCGAAGCTTTGATTGGGATGCAACTTGGCTTCGTGTTCTTTTGTTCTCAAATTCTTGTGTTTCAGGTCTTTCTTCTCCCTTTGGTCACAGTTCCTGAAACAATCAAATGCCCACTATGCTAATCTTCTGGGCTAGCAGAGATATGCCCCAGGGGTCCCATTCTTCTAATCCCTAGCAGTGGCTCAGCTGCCATATGTGACTGAAAATGAGGATTTTAGTTGACCTTGCCCTGGCATTATCAACTTCTATTCAGTAAACTTCAATGCTAGACCTCCCTCATTATCTCCCTAAAAATGCCAGAGGCAATTAGTCTGAATGTGTAACATTCTCTACAAAATTCCAAGCCTGGGTTCTGCTAAGATGTTGGAACATTGATGAAGGTCAGAGAGCAATATCTGATTTTGTTTAGCTATTAGTAAATCATATCTTGGTGGGCACCTAGCATGCAAGACCTTCCATTGACTATTGCAAGGACAAATCTGGAACACATCTGAGTTAGGAGATGCCAAAGAATTCCAGGAGGCTAATAATTTCCTTGAAGCTTTTCTTCTCTTTTGGGCTGCTGTCACATAGCTTTTACTGGAGTAGGCATGGCAGGCATTAATCCTAGTTTTAATTATCTCAAAACCAATTTTATTTTACACAAATTTTATATTAATTTTTGTAAGCCTGTTTATCTAATGAATAGTGTAATGATAAAGGCTAATTTTACATGTTCAATTTTTTTGTTTTTTATTAGATATTTTCTTTACTTACATTACAAATATTTCCTTTCCCAGTTTCTCCTCCAAAAGAAAAAAAGAAAAAAGAAACCCTGTTCCTTCCCGTCCCCCTGCTCATTAACCCAACCTCTCCCACTTCCTCGATCTGACATTCCCCTACACTGGGGCATAGAACCTTCACAGGACCAAGGGCTCTCCTCCCATTGATGACAGACTAGGCCATCCTCTGCTATAAATACACTGCTGGAGCCATGAGTCCCACCATGTAAACTCTTTGGTCGGTGGCTTAGTCCCTAAGAGCTCTGAGGGTACCCAAAATACAATCCACAAACCACAAGAAACTCAAGAAGAAGGAAGATCAAAGTGTGGATACTTCATTCCTTCTTAAAAGGGGGAACAAAATACTCATGGAAGGAGTTGTAGAGACAAACTATAGAGCACCTCTGAAATCATCACTTGAAAAGTTTTGTTTAAAGCATTTTTGTTGATTTTTAAATGTAAGTTTTTATATTGTATGCTAAAACATGTGTTTTAAAACATACTTCTTCTGAATATGTAATAAAAATTCTAAAATGGAATCTTTGACAAAATCCTTCAGTTCATCATTGCTGTTATTAAAATAATCTCCATCATTCGTACACACACATTTACTCATTAATAATCATTTATGATGTCCTCAAAACAGTGACGAAACAAAATAGTATTTTTCATAATTTATTTTACCATTTATAATCTCTCTCTCTCTCTATATATATATATATATTTCCCAATTACCTTGTTTTTTAGTTAGCACTGCTTACATAGAGGTTCTTTGCATTTTTTAGAGTCATTGACATTCTCTATTTAATTTATATATATATAAATTATATATATATTTAAAAAATATATATTTTTTAAATATATATATATATTTATTTTTACATTGTTGGCAGATTTGATGCTGATATTCCTACCATTTTTTTCTAAAAAGATTACAGTAACAGGAAAGTCATGCTTGTTTCTGACTCGTTTCATGTCCAATTCCCTTCTCTGTCTCATTTGTCACAGACCATCTGACAGATTTTGTCACAGAGGGCACAGCCGTTTTTTCCCACAAAATTCAAATAATGAGCCCTTGTCTTATGACATTTAATATTGCAGAAGAACCTAAAGTTGATCTCATTATGTTTTACCCTTGTCTACTTAACTGTAATTTTAAATTATTTTTTTAATGTTTAAAGAGTCATTACACATGTATTTACAATTTTAGTTACTACATCATTGCCAGCTATTACAGTTTGATTCATTTTAACATATGCATATGTTTTTATAAAGGACTTATTTCTGTAATTGGTACCTTCCTTTGTGCCATGATTAGCTTTATTTAGTTAGGTCCCCGAAAACCTCCCTCACCTCACTTATGCTCTTTCTTTTCCTTAATGATTCTAATGTTACTCTCATATAATCGAATTTTCTTTGCTCTTTTGAGAGTGCATTTCCTAGTTTCTTTTCAATTTCTTGTTCTCTGACTCTGAACATTTTTAATATTTTGCAGAATATTTTTTACAAATATAAGCCTTTTATGTATCTC
This sequence comes from Montemys delectorum, assembly GCA_019843815.1. Lineage (NCBI taxonomy): Eukaryota > Metazoa > Chordata > Mammalia > Rodentia > Muridae > Montemys > Montemys delectorum. The sequence goes on from JADRCD010201367.1 coordinate 4,726, forward strand.
AAGCTACAAATGTGGTTAAATTTATACTTACAATATGGTAATATAATTTCTTATTTACAAAGATAAAAATATAAGTAGAAGCAAGACTAGTAACTAATTGAAATGATGCTATGAGGCCTGGAGAAAATACATCAACCCTTACAGTAATTTGACTTTAAAAACAGTGTTTGTAATTAACCATAGACAATCAGTTTAATAATAATTTTTCTTTGTTCTTTCTTCAGGCTGGGACTCAAATAGTACTTTCTTGCCTCTGTATCACTGCATATCCAAGGACACTCTTGATCTTTTGATTCTCTTGCCTCCAATTCTCAAGGGCAAACCTTGCACTACCAAACTTGAATTTAGGCTGCTACAGAAGCCCTTCATGTCCAAACCTCAAACTCTTAATTTAAAAAGAATATTGTGATTAAGTCACCATCTATATGTTATATAATGAGTGTCATATATGAAAATCTAAGTGCTGTAACAAAGGTTCTACATTCTCTAACTGGTCTTAGGAAGTGTTGATAATATTGTGACCCAGCCAAAGTTTGGCTATTAGCATTTCTCCAACAGGAGACAAAAGTCTCCAACCAACAATTTATAATATAATAATTTTGGATTAATTCTGCAAAAAGAGACTTTTCAGTTTTTATGGCATATTATTAGTGTAAAATTTGCACACAATGACCTTCGAAGTTGTGCTTATCTATATGACCAGCTTTTAAATTGAACATGGATCTAATAGGTGTGCGGTTTAGAGAACAAATTAAAGAATCATCTATGTCCACAATATCATAGGTCAAGTAAGGTTTTATGGCCACCCCATGGAAAAAATGCTGATAAGTGTAAAAAATACTGCTGATATATGTATCTGCCTTAGAAGATGGGATTTACAATAGTATTTTCACATGAAAGAAGAGTAGATAGCAGGAAATAATCAAACTCAGGGCTGAAATCAACCAACTAGAAGCAAAACAAATTATACAAAGAATCAACAAAACCAGGAGCTGATTCTGTGAGAAAAAAAAAAACATAGATAAACCCATAGCAAGATTAATCAGAGGGCCCAGATACTGTTTCCAAATTAACGAAATCAGAAATGAAAAGAGAGATATAACAATGGAAACTGAGAAAATTAAAAAAAAAATCATCAGATCCTACTACAAAAGCCTGTACTCAACCAAACTGGAAAATCTGGATAAAATGGACAATTTTCTAGGTAGATACCAGGTGCCAAAATTAATTCAGGATCAGACAAACCATATAACCCCTAAAGAAATAGAAGCAGTCATTACGAGTCTCTAAACCAAAAAGCCCAGGACCAGATAGTGCAGAATTCTTTCAGACCTCCAAAGAAGACCTAATACTAATACTTTTCAAACTATGCCTTAAAATAGAAAAAGAAGGAGCATTATCCAGTTTGTTCTATGAAGCTACAATTACACTTATACCTAAGCCACCCAAAGAACCATAGGAGAAAGAACTTTAGATCAATTTCCCTTATCAACGTCAATGCAAAAATAATAAAATTCTTGCAAACCAAATCCAAGAACACATCAAAATGATCATGCACCACTATCAAGTAGGCTTTCTCCCAGGGATGCAGGGATGGTTCAATATATGGAAATCCATCAACATAATCCATTATACAAACAAACTAAAAAAATCACATGGTCATTTCATTAGATGCTGAAAAAGTATTTGACAAAATTTAGCATCCCTTCATGTTAAAAGTATTGGAAAGTTCAGGAATTCAAGACCCTTACCTAAACACAGTAAAAGCAATATACAGCAAACAAGCAGCCAACATCAAACTAAACGGAGAGAAACTTGAAGCAATCCCACTAACATCAGGGACTAGAATAGTCTACCCACTCTCTCCCTACCTATTCAATATAGTACTTGTAGTTCTAGCTAGAGCAATTAGACAACAAAAGGAGATCAAATGGGATACAAATTGGAAAGGAAGAAGTCAAACTATCACTATTTGCATATGATATGATAGTATACTTAACTGACTCCATAAATTCCACCAAGGAACTCCAAAACCTGATAAACAACTTCAGCAAAATGGCTGGATATACAATTAACTCAAATCAATAGCTTTCCTCTATTCAAAGGATAAAGAGGCTGAAAAAGAAATTAGGAAAATGACACACATTACAATAGTCACAAATTGTATAAAATACTTAGATGTGACTCTAACCAAACAAAAGAAAGATCTGTATGACAAAAAACTTCAAGTCTCTGAAGAAAGAAATTTAAGAAGACCTGAGGAGATGGAAAGACTTCACATGCTCATCGATTGGCAAGATTAATATAGTAAAATATGGTCATCTTGCCAAAAGCAATCTACAGATTCAATGCAGTCCCCATCAAAATTCCAACTCAATTCTTCATAAAGTTAGAAAGAGCAATTTACAAATTCATTTGGAATAACAAAAAACCCAGAATAGTGAAAATTATTCTCAACAATAAAAGAATTTCTAAGGGAATCACCATCCCTGACCTCAAGCTGTATTACAGAGCAATAGTGATTAAAACTGAATGGTGATACAGAGAGAGGCAGGTAGATCAGTGGAACAGATTTAAAATCCAGAAGTGAACTCACACACCTATGGTCAATTGATCTTTGACAAAGGAGCCAAAACCATCCAGTGGAAAAAGGACAGCATTCTCAATAGATGGTGCTCATTCAACTGGTCGTCAGCATATAGAAAAATGCAAATCAATCCATTCCTATCTCCTTGTACAAAGCTCAAGTCCAAGTGGATCAAGGACCTCCACATAAAACCAGATACATTAGCTGGGCAGTGGTGGCTCATGACTTTAATCCCCCAGCACTTGGGAGGCAGAGGCAGGTGCATTTCTGAGTTTGAGGCCAGCTTGGTCTACAGAGTGAGTTCCAGGACAGCAAGGACTACACAGAGAAGTCCTGTCTCCAAAAACAAAAAACCAAAAACCAACCAACCAAACAAACAAACAAAAACTCAAAAAAAAAAAAAACAAAAAACAAAACAAAAACAATCAATCAAACAAACAGATACACTGAAACTAATAGGAAAGAAAGTGGGGAAGAGCCTCGAGCACATAGGCACAGGGGAAAATTTCCTGAACAGAACACCAATAGCTTATACTCTAAGATCAAGAACTGACAAATGGGACCTCATAAAATTGCAAGCTTCTGTAAGGCAAAGGATACTGTCAATAGGACAAAAATGGCAAGCAACAAATTGGGAAAAGATCTTTACCATCCTACATCAGATAAAGGGCTAATATCCAATACATACAAAGAACTCAAGAAGTTAGACTCCAGAGAATCATATAATGCTATTAAAAATGTGGTTCAGAATTTAAAAAAAGTTTTCAAGTAAGTAATATCGAATGTTCAAGAAGCACCTGTTCAACATCCTTAGTCATCAGGGAAAATGAAAATCAAAACAACCCTGAGATTCCACCTCACACAAGTCATAATGGCTAAGATCAAAAACTCAGGTGATAGCAGATGCTGGTGAGGATGTGTATAAAGAGAAACACTCCTTCATGCTGGTAGGAGTGCAAGCTGGTACAAACACTGTGGAAATCAGTCAGGCGATTCCTCAGATAATTAAACATAGTATTACCAGAGGACCCACTTCTGGGCACATACCCAAAAATTTCTCCAAGATATAACAAGGACATGTATTCCACTATGTTCATAGCAGCCTTATTTATAATAGCCAGGAGCTGGAAAGAACCCAGATGTCCTTCACCAGAGGAATGGATACAGAAAATGTGGTACATTTACACAATGGAGTACTACTCAGCTATTAAAAAAACAATGATTTCATGAAATTCTTAGGCAATGGATAGAACTAGATAATATCATCTTGAATGAGGTAATCTAATCACAAAAGAACACACATGGTATGTACTCACTGATAAGTGGATATTAGCCCAGAAGCTTGGAATACCCAAGATACAATTCACAGACCATAATTAACAGCTCAAGAATGAGAAAGACCAGTGTGTGGATGCTTCAGTCCTTCTTAGAAAGGGGAATAAAATACTCTCCTGAGCATATACAGAGACAAAATGTAGAGCAGAGATTGAAGGAATGGCCTTCCTGAGACTGCTCCACCTGGGAATCCATCCCATATACAGTCACCAAACCCAGACACTATTGTGGATGCCAAGAAGTGCTTGCTGACAGGAGCCTGATATAGCTGTCTCCTGAGAGGCTCTGTCAGTGCCTGACAATACAGACATGGATGCTTGCTGCTAACCACCGAACTGAGCAAAGAATCCTCAATGGAGGAGTTGGAGAATGAATTGAAGGAGATGAAGTGGTTTGCAAACCCACCCATGAGACCCTGTAGAGCATGCAATGGGTGGGTAGGTGAGGGATCATAGATGCAGGATGAGGGAGAATAGGATAGGGATCTCTGGGAGGAATCCAGGAAAGGGATAACACTTGAAATGCAAATAAAAATATCTTACTTAAAAACAAACAAAAAAACAAAAAACTGAAGAAGTAATTTTCCAGTGGTATTCACATGCAAGTTGGGTGCATCATATCTCTGATTCATTCTGTCAAATCTTTTTTCTGAATCCCCACTTGATGTCATTTTTTTTGCATCATAGGTTTCTATTAAAGGTGTGTCTTTATTCCAACCAGAATGATTAAAGTTTTGCATCCAGCCAGAGTTATTAAAGGTATGTGAAGAGTGTGCAACCCAGATGCATCCTAGTTTTGGATGTGATCCTTTGCCAAAGCAGTCATATTACTGGGTTAGAATTTATCTAGAAGACTCTAACTCTGAAAGCATGAGTGTAAATTAAGTGTTTTCTTTTATATGTTAACTTTTATCATAGCAATAGAATAGTAATTAGGACAAGAACACATACAATTTCATTTTCAATGAAGTTCATATGCGATATTATTAATCTATTTTTGGAATATTTTTCTTCATCATTTAATTAATGACCTGATGTACTGGGACCACAGTCACAACACTGCTTTTGTTTTCATAATAAGCAATTCTTTTTTAATGGTTGATATTTTTAAACAGGTAACTTATTTTACTTAAGTACATAATATTTAAAAGGCCTAAATATTTAATCATACAGTTCTTTGTATCAAACGCAATGAACACTGAGATATGGTTGGTATATAAACCAAAGAACAACAGTTACATAAGCAAAATGGAATATCTAAACATGCATAGCTCATTAAGCATGTGTTTTTTTCTCATGACCCCCTTGCACTAGAGGTTAGAATCACCAATTTAACAGTCATTAGAGGGGAATCCCTTTCCTACCTCATACATCCATGTCTAAAATTGTTCACTTGTTCCATTTCATCAGCATAATGGACCAGTATGATATCTTGTGGAAGAAACAGGACATCAAGTTCCCTGTTAGCAAAATTACCACACAGAGCTAAGGAATTAATATACTCTTGATTTAGGATAGGATGATGAATGATTATATTTATAAATACAACAGGAAGCAAAGACAGAGAGTAGATTACATACATTTCCCAACTACTCTCAGTGATTTCTTTCCCCGAGTAAGTCTTGATCTCTCAAAGCATAATGCCACTAGCAGCCCAAATGTCAAATATATGAACCTTTCAGGACATATCTCATTGAAGCCACAAAATCTTCCCAGACAATTTTGCCCATTAGTCTTATCATTTTCCTACACCCTGTTTCAGTATACACAATTTCTTATTTAACACATGCTAAATTATTGATTTTAGAAGGCCAACCCTAAATTTAGATGATTTAAAATTTGAAATTAAAATGAGCATGGAGGTATTTCTTTATTCTTTACTATAATATGTACTTATGTACTTATTAGTACATACTAAATATGTACTTATGAGGATCTTTTCTCTTTATTGGAAATTTGTTTGTGAAAATCTGGTTATAGCCTCTTATATATATATAATCATGACTATTCAGGAAGACAGATATATTGGCTTTATTTCCTGAAATGTAAATTATAGATATTAAGGTTTATAATTTAATGTATGTCATAAAAGCAACAGAAAAAAATATTTCTATGGTAAGTAATCCAGATGCTTCTGTGGTAAAAACCATGCCAAAATGTAAGTTGGGATAGGAAACTCTGTATTTGGGCTTCAGTTTGTAGTCCACAATCACAGAAAGCCAATGCAGATCTTGAAAACAAGGTCTGACTCAGAGACCACATAGCAATGCTACCTACTGTTTTGCATGCCTGGTTGGCTCACAGCATCATACACAACTAAGGTCCACTGCCCCAAGGCTATAGCAATTTGTAGTTAGCTTCCTCTAGGTGTTGTGGGACTGGCTGCAGAGCTTGCGCCCAAGGTCTGCTCAGGACACCAGCACAGAAACACCAGAACTCCTTACTCTCAAATTGGGTATTTTCTGGATTTTGATGGCATCAGCAACATAAATTCCATTAGAAATAATGAAATGATCTCCAAATTACAAATTATATTTATTCTCAGATGCCAGTGTTTGTGAATACAATCTCCTAAGAGCAACAGATAGGAATAGTGACTAACAAAAGCTGAGATTATTCCTGTTTTCTTATTATTTTAATTTTTTAATGTGTTGAATGATGATAAATTTATATTGGAAATAATTATACACAATGTTCAACAAAGGAAAATGATTCAATTGGGAAATATATTCTTTTATTTCATTGTCACAAATTCTTTATAAATGATTTTTTTCTTTATGTAATTATCTATATATTACTTTCTATGTAAACAGCACTTTAAAATATGTTATGAGCATAAATGTAAATTTTGTGACTATCTAGAATTACAATAATAAAAATTGCAATAATATTAACCAATTTATTCACTACTGAATACATTAGTAGATACTAGTAATGCCAGCTATTTGTTTAAATACTTAAGGGTTAATTTAAAAATTAACCCTTAAGTAAAATACTAAAAGTAAAGAAATATATATCAAATTGGTATCAAATAGACTATAAAACCATAAAGTGCAAAACAATAAAGGAAGTATAAATTAATTAGCACAATGGAAGTTATCAAATTGGACATTATTTCCTTCAGCTTGTTATTTTACTTTGAAAATATTATCATTGGAATGTGTACAGCAAAAAATATATATTTTTTTCATGTAACATACATCAAAATAAACGATTTATAGGTTTGTTAAAGAAAAAAGTTAACATAAATTATTGATAATTATTTCTATACTCTTTTACTTTAATTTATTATTTACAACATACAGACTCTTTCAGAAGCACAAATAATTTGCAGTCAGCATCTAAAAACAGCTTGATCTATTAAATATGGCTTTCAGATATGTTCCGTTTTTAATATTTATATTTTTATTATTTTAAAAATGAGTGTATCTGCCAAATAATGATTATTTAGAAATTTGTTAAATATTATTCACAGGACTAAACATTTAGATTGATAGTAGATACGAGTCTATTAGTTCTATCATTGCCAATATCAAAGAAAAAAATGAAAATCATTACCAAATGCATATGTTCTATAACCAATTTAGAGTTTCTGAACTAATACAGTTAAGAAAGACTGAAATTTATTGATTTGAAATCCTTCCTTAGATTTATTACAGAGATTGATATCTGTAGTCATTGGGCCCAACAAATTTGAAGTAAGACAACTTTTTTTTTTATTAGATATTTTCTTTATTTACATGTAAATTTCTCCTTTCCCAATTTCCCCTCCAAAAAACAAACAAACAAACAAAAACAACAAGAACAAACCTCTGTTGCCTCCCCCCTCCCCATGCCTGCCACCCCACCCTCTCCCACTTATTGGCCCTGGCATTCCCCTACACTGGAGCACAAAACCTTCACAAGGCTTAGGTCCATTCTTCCTATTGATGATCAAATTTGCAATCCTCTACTATACACATGCTGCCAAAACAATCAGTCCAACCATGTATAGCCCTTGGTTGGTAGTTGGGTCCCTAGGAGCTCTGAGGGTACTATTTAGTTCATATTGTTGTTCGTCCTAAGGGGCTGCAAACCCTTCAGCTCCATAGATCCTTTCTCTAACTCCTCCATTGGTTACCGTGTACTCAGTTCAATGAATGGCTGTGATCCTCTACATCAGTATTAGTCAGGTATTGTCAGAGCCTCTCAGGAGATAGCTATATTTAGGCTGGCTTGTCATTCCTTCAGTATCTGCTCCTAAGTTAATCTCTGCAACTCCTTCC
>JADRCD010201368.1:0-34092 GCA_019843815.1 Montemys delectorum
AGCAACACAGAAGGTTAACAGGATCCTTGCTGAGCTAAGGCCAGACTCTGTATCAAAATTAAATATTTTTCAACTCAATCATCAACAAACTCACTGGATATTGTTTGTGTTGCTTTAAATAAATGAACATTGTATGGAAAATATTAAGGTAAATACCTATCTTATACTGAGCACACACACACAAAACATAGACATATTACATATAAAATTACATACATACATACACACATACATACATACATAGACACAAAAACTCCTATGGGATCTTTCAAAGAACCTTAAAGCATGAAAAGCCTTACAAAAGTACAATAAAATTTAAGTATAATTTAAAAAAATGAGTAGATATGATTGTATAAAATATGAAAATTTAATAAATACACATAAAAGACATTACAGAGAATACTATGCACACATAATTGAGCTCAGTAAGAAATTAAAAGAAAAATTTCTAAAAGTCAAGTACTTTGTTTTTTAACCTGGGAATGAATATAAATAAAAATTAGATGTTTATATAAATATATGAAATTGTCAAAAATAAAGTAAAAGAAGTATATGAATTAAACATAGATAATTCATAAATTTATTTTAAAACAAAGCCAAAAGATTATCATGAGTTATAAAAGTTACAAACACTAAACCATGTTAAACAGGAAAAGCTGTTTAACTTTATCTGGTTCTACCAGCCCAGCTAGGAATCACTCATAATACTATCCAAAACCACAATATGATATTTTCAGCTGACAGATCAGATTAACATACTTGATGGAAAGCATGGATCATCAGGATAAGTTTCTCTATCATATAAGAAGGGATGATACCGGATAACCCCTTCCACTACACCGTCTCCTTCAACATGAGCCTTGAACTCAAAACTATCAGATGCTGTGTTTATATACAATGTCTGCATGTCATCTTGTATCTCCCTTAGGTTGACAATCTTAGGTGTCTTCCCTTTTTCAAACAAAGAAATCTAAAATAAAAATAAAATAAAAATAATTAAATTCTATGGTAACTTTACTTTTCCCAACCAAAATCTACCTTGCTTTGTAAAGTAGTCATCTAGTTAAGGGATATACATATGTGCACAAGATAGACATAGTTACATATGGGTTAATTCCTCCAAGGAGCAGCTCATAAAGACTATAAATTATGAGACAGAAGGAGTAAACAGAACTGAGGGGAAGAGAAGTCATACGCATATTTAAGTTTTCTTGTTGGAAGTACAAAGAAGGACATTTTACATGAGGTTCCTCTGCGTGTTTGGACAAGAACAAGCAGAACCCAGTTCTAAAATGCTCTGTGCTTTTAAGTCCTACCATGACCACAAGACTTTCATGAACAAACACGATACCATAAACAGATACATCCCCCTTTCTCCTTGCTTTCAAAAGCATTACACTCAATCACAATTCTTATCTCTACAGAAGAGTGAATAGAGGGGAAACCAAGGGCTGTTTACCAAAAAGTTAAAAAAAAAAAACAAAAACAAAAACAAAAAAACAAAAGCAAAAACCATCATTTGGGGTAATATTTGTAATGGGAGGACTTTCGTCTTACTTCAATATCAATATTGTTGAAAGGTCCAATGTCTTTTGCTGAACTTATTTCATTTCCTTTTGGTCCATGAATATAGTAATGATAAATATGCCTAAAATGGAGAATAATATTATTCTTTACTAACATAATACTATAGTTCACATAATCTCCAACCAAAAAAAAATTATATTCCCATCATCAACACACTTGTTTGTCCAGCACTTCATCACTGGGGATGAAGCACCAGGTCGCATGCATGCCACAGGAGGCCATCTACCACTGAGCTCCCAGAATTTTCTTTAAAAAACAATATTCCAGTGGCAAAATAAACTCTGAAATCCAGTATTACATTTCGATGTATAGATTCAGATACACAATTTATCCAGGGCCACAGAGTTACAGCTAGGGAAGTCAGATACACAATTTGTCTAGGCCACAGAGTTAGAGTTAGGTAAACTTAGCTTTATTTAACCAGTCTTTTCCACCTTCCAAAGCCTATATACATTCGACTTCAAAAATAATTTACCAAATAATTTTAAAAAAAAAAAATAAAAGAAAGATTTTAAAATAAAAAAAGATTTTTTTATTTTAAAAAAATAAAATAAGAGTCTCTAACTCTGTGTGTTAAGGTTATTCTAGAAAGTACTCAAGGAATCTAGAAGTACACTGAGATGCACGCCTTTATCAATCTTCAGAGTAGGGGGTTACTCTACAAGTTATGGTTTCTCAACACTGGCACTAAAATTATACCAATATTTCAAAATAAAACTTAATAAATTCAACAAAATTCCATTAAAAATCACCAGGAATCTTTGCTAGCTTATTTTTTTTTAAATAAAGGTTAAACAAAATAACATTCTGTTTAAGTCAATAAAATATTTCTCTAATTATCCCTCAAGTAGAGATTTACTGAATTCCTTCACATAAATTAAAAGAAACAAACAAACAAACAAACAAAAGAACAAAAACAAAAACCTAGGTTTGCAGGGAATGGTAGTATACATCTCTAGACCCAGCACTTACAGATAGACAGAGGCATGAGGAAGTTCCAGGCCAGCCTGAGATACAGAGTGAGAATCTATCTATAAAGAGATAAGATAGACAAGAGAGAAGGTGGGAAGAAAGAATAGTAAGATTTAGTACGCTAGCCACTCCTGAAAATACTAACATAAAGAAAAAAGAAGAGAGTCAATTGTTTTTTACATAAAAACCAAAAAAGTATATTTTATTAATAATTATATATATGTAATACAGACTTAAGTGTAACAGACTTTGAAGCAAATATGATTTTTAAATATTAATTTTGTGAAGATATATGCATTTTAAAAGACCCCATATTACAGACTAATAAAAAACTATGTAAACAATCTAGTAAGAGTAAATATCATTTAAAGATACAAGGATAACTTAAGCAAATCTGATGTTGTCAATATGACATAAACTATCTGAGAAGTATTAGAACAGCACTGATACTTTAGTATTTAGTATTACTTATTATTAACATGGTACATTTTAAGGAATGCTTGTGCATTTCTTATTTCAATGGGCTCAATGTGTTCCTACAGAGGAATATCTATCTACAGTGGATATTCCTGTAGACACTAAGGATACAGGCACGAATCCTAAGGTTACGGTGGGTAAACTGCAGCCACAGGACAGAAGCACCAAGTATGAGCTGAGAGTGGCAACAGAACTCAACCAAGTCTCAGATGTTCTGTGTGCTGTAGCAGGTGTCAAAACCCTTGTGCTTCAATTAATGCTGAATACATGAGGTAAACTACTTTAATTTTTTGAGTGAACAGATGACTGTTTAAAAATCAACATCAGAATAGTGTGGAATGTACCAAAGCAAAGAAAACTGAATGAAAAGATATACCAAAAAGACTTCAATATCTCTCTATTTTCTGTCTGTACAAAGTAGAGGGCAAAGGGTAAACTGTAAGCCCAGAGTGGGGCTCCTGTCTGTAATCCCAATACTTGGAAGACAGGGAAGAGGAAAATGGGAAGAGTCCCAGGCCAGCTGGGATGTACAGCAAAACCCTGTCTCCAGAAAAAGAAAAAGAAAAAAAAGGAAGCGGGAACATTTCTTGAACCAAATTACTTACGTTAGCTGTCGTGTCCAAAGATGAAAATAATTTTTCAAGTACTGTATGTGTTCTGGTTGTACCCCTGTAATAACCACAGCAGTAAAGCTGTCTTTCTCTTTCTCCTCTACAATAAGATTGTGTAGGAATCTTTCATCATCATTTTTAATGTGGACAGAATCAGCTGGCTAAAAGAATGAATACAAGCACAATAGATTAGATCACCTATAATTATAGTTATATTTAAGTGTTAAAGTGATTTAAAAACCTTATTTTTAATGTTTCAAAGGCAATTTTTAATGCTGGGTATGGTAGCACATGCCTCTGATCCCAGGACTTGGGAGAGGCAAAGGCAGGCTGATCTCTGAATCTGAATCCAGTCTAGGCTATGGAGAGAGAGCTCCAGGCCAGTCAAAGCTGGGATTGGTAGACTGAACTCATGGAGAAGCAGAAGCACCCCAGAAGCTTGTTATGAACAGTTCAACAGGGAGAGGTTGTTACTTCATACAGCTGACCAGAAAGATGGTGTTATTATATACAGTAGAACAAGGAAGCAGACAATTAGCAGGAACATTCTCTGCATAGGACAGTCTCTGTAGGGAGTAGTCTTCAGGTCATGGACATCAGAAGGAGGGAGCTACAATGGACATTCTTTGCATACACTATCAACATTTCCACTCAGATCAGGAAGGAATGGTGCCATTTCTATGAACCTAGTTCAGGGAAGGCACTGGCATTTTCACACAGGACTGAGGCTTTGGTCTTTGACAAGGACAGCTCACATCAACAACACATAGCCATTTAAGACTTCATTTGCTCCCTAAAAAGAGAACCTCAAATCTGCCCACATTCTGAAAATCAGTAGCAAGGAGAAAAGAGTTGGACAGAAATAGCTGAAAAGAATTATTAAAAGGGGGCTACAAAGATGATATACCAGGAAGAGAGCAATGTGTTCAGTTCCCAGCACCCACACCAGGTATCTTATGGTTAACCACCTACTACTCCAGCTCCATGGGACCAGATGATTCTGGTCTCCATATGCAGCTACATGGCAATGCACAAGCACAGCTCCGCTCCAACCCTGGATAAAAATATAAATTAAAAAAAAAAAAAGAATTCTCCACATGGGTAGCTCACAACCATCTGAAACAAGGTCTGATGCCCTCTTCTGGAGTGTCTGAAGAGAGCAATGGTATATTCATATACATAAAATAAATAAATGAATCATTAAAAAAAGAATTCTTAAAAAAAAAAGAGAAGCAAGTACCACTGGTACCCATGATCTGTTTGTTCAGTTGAAGCAGCTCTGCGTTTCATCCTTAGCACTGGAGGAAAACACGACAAAGAACAGTGCCATCATCGGAATCTAGAATCCCATGAGCAGGTGTGAGCCAGGCACACCTTCAAGGAATTATTGTTGAAGGTTAGCCTCTAAGGATGTCTGTGAGAGATTATCTTGACTAGGTTAGTTAGTGTTAAGAGACCCAGTGGTCCTGAACTGATCTGTAAAGAAGAGAGCTAAGCATATATGGTACAGCCTGGACTGAGGATACAGTGTGGCAGGCTGCCTCACACTCTTGTCCTGCAATGGCCTCTACCACTGGATGAACTTAAGTCTAGAACAGTTAGCAAAACCAAACCATTCCTGGTTAATTTGCTTTTGTCGGCATACTGTGTTACAGCAGTAGAAAAGGCAGTTAACAAAACAGCAGCCAATGTTAAGTATCCTGTCTGTAATTCTAACACTCTAGAGATGGAGGCAGGAGGATTACTAAATTAGAGAGCAGTTTGGGCTATATACTAAACACCAGACCAGCCTAAAGTAACATGTGAGGCTCTGGCTCAGGCAAGCAAGCAAAAGGCAAATATATGAACAAAACAGTTTTTGTTGCTCTCTATTGCTGTGAAGGGACAACATGACCATAGCAACTTAGAATAGAAAGAATTTAGGTTGGGGGGATTTAGGGGGGATTCATGGTTGCAGAGATTAGTAGAGTCCATGACCACCATGGTGGGGAACAAGGCAGCACCAATGAAGGAATGGCACTGAGAAGTAGCTGAGAGCTTACATCTGATCCACAAGCATGAAGCAAAGGGATAGCTAACTGGGTTTTTTAAATCTCAAAGTCCACCCTCAATGACACACCTCCTCCAACAAGGCCATACGTCCTAATCCTTCCTAAACAGTTCTACCAACTGGGGACCAAGTACTCAAATAGATGAGCCTAGGAGGGCCATTCTAACTCAAATCACTACATCCGACTCCCTGCGCCCACAGGTTATTGCCATATCATAATGCAAAACGAATTTAGTTCGATTTCAGAAGTCTCCACAGTCTTTCACAGTCTCAACATAGTTTAAAAGCTCAAAGTCTCTTCTGAGACTCAAGAAAATCTCTTAATGGTAACCCCCTATAAAATAAAGCAAATTCTGTATTTCCAGCATAAAATGGCACAGAAAGTGCATTACCATTCCAAAAGGGAGGAAAGAGAGCATAACGAAGAAATACTGAACAAAAGTAAGAATGAAACCCAGTAGGTTTAACTCCAAATCCTGTAGCCCCACATCTGATGTGGAAGAGCTTAGCTGACTCAGTCCTTCCAGCTTTGCTACTGCAATACACTTCCCTCTCTAGATGGCTCCACTGCCAAAGCAGCCCTCACAGGCAGGCTGCCCAGGATCTGGCATCTTCAACATCTTAGGGCATCCAATACAACCTAGGATTCACTTTCACAGACCCTTGACATGGCATCTCCAAGCCTCCATGCAAAAACTCCCCTGCCATGTCCCTGGTCTCAGTAACTTGCTTTCTTTAAAGGCAAAGGAGGATTCCATAACCTCTTTACTCACTATTTTTCATGACTTTAAAGCCTGAACTATGTAGCAGGTGCTGCCAAATTAAGCTGCCTGCTAGGGATAGAACTGGCCCCCTCTCTGAATTACATTTGTTTAAGTTTCGTTGTTTTTATTGTTAGGATAAGATAATGCCATAAGCTTTTTCCTTTCACAAATTGCAGGTATAGCTAGAAAGGCACTAACTACTCCCATTATTCTATTTCTCTTTATCGTTCAACACAAACCAAGGGCCCAGCATTAAATTTCCTAGTGCTATTTTTCCCCCTGCATACTCTGTATTATTATAGATCTACATAGGAGAGATGACTAACAAGTACAAGACAGTCACTATTAGGCTGTCTTGAAACCTCTGCAAGGAAATTAGTACAAAACACTTCCATTTAGCCACAGGCAGACTCTTAGGACAAGGGCAAAAATTAGCTACTTTTCTTGCCAAAATATCACAAGAATGGTCTCTGGCCCAATTGCCAATATTGTCACCCTCTAAAATCTTTTGAGCTGGGCTTTCTCTAAGCAACACTGATTTCCAAGCTCATACTAGGACTGTCCTTTATTAAGCGTTGTTTACAGCATCCAATTGCTTTATTTAGTCCAAAGTCCTAAAGACTACCACATTTCACAAACAAACAAACCACAGCAGCACAGTAAGGCCTGCTATAGAAATACTACAATCCCAGGTACCAACTTCTGTCTTGGTTATGATTGTATTTACTGCTGTGATAAAATACCAGTAATCATAGGAATCTATGAAAGAAAGCATTTGATTGGGGCCCATGGTGTTGAAGGTGATAAGGTCCATGACCATCATGGGGGCATTAGGCAAGCAGGCATGGTGCTGGTGCAGTAGCTGAGAGCTCACATCTTGATCCACAAGTACCAGGCAGAAACAGCTTAACTGGGATTGGCATGGGCTTTTGAAAACTCATTCCCAACCCTCAGTGACATATCTCCTTCAACAGGGCCACACTTCCTAATCCTTTTCCAAACAGTTCTATTAATTGGAGACCAAATATTAAAAAGCATGAGTCTATGGAGGCCACAAACAAAAATCACAAAAATATGGAACTGATCTGGTAAGTACTTCAATAAAAAGTCATTGAAAGTTATATATAATTTATAAGTCTTCATTTATCAAAAAACATAAGCATATTTAAAGTTCAAATTGTCACAGCTACCAAATTCTAACTATCTGTAGGGAAAAATATTCTGTAATTTGGGGAAAATATTAGACAAAGATAACCAAGCACTATATTTATCATTATATTGAAATCTTCCAAACAGATAAAATAACAGTACAATCTTGAAGAGAAATCTTAAGAGGCAATTTAAAACCAGAAGGTCTCAGGGGTACCAGGTGCACAGGTAGTGTATACACATACTTTCACACAAAACACTCATACATACAATCTTTTTAAAATGTGTTGTATAAAAAAAAATTTTTTTTTTCTAAAATGAAGAATACTCAAGATGTTGATACAGGAAATGTTGGGATCAAAGCTCTAAGTATACATACTTTTAAAACACTGAACTGTACAGAAATCCAGCAAACTGTTATCAGTGCCTTTCTCAGGTACTCAGGTATTTTATTGTTCTCCTATAGCATTATACACAATTTATTTTCAAGTAAGAAAGACATTTTAAAACTGTTCCTTATGTTTTCAATACTTATTTTTACTATGTATAGATATATATACATAAAGAGATATGTATAAGTGTGAGGACATGGTTGTAACAAAATCTCATGCTTCTAAAATTCCAATTTCCTGAAATTACATTATCCCTAGTTTCTATTATTATTTCATAACAAAGACTTTAAAATTGATGTTCTGAGCCAAAGAGACAGCTTGTGGGAAAGGCGCTTGACACCAATCTGAGTTCAATCCCTGGACCCTCTCCTTCAGGTTGTCGTCCTCTAACTACCACATGTACATTGTGGCACATGCACATATCTCACATAAAATAAATGAATAAAATGTCAAAAAAAAAATTTGAACACCAATCCAAACCAAGGTCTGCAACTTTTTAAGTAATTTATATACAGTTTCCTAAATTAACTTATGTGAAAAGTTTAGCTTAAAAAAATACATAAATGATCATTTTGCTACTTATATAACTAAAGGAAAATATGAAAACGTAACATCTCTTACATTCAAGTTTTTAAAACACTGACATCTCAGCAATAAGTCAGAAAAATATCCTGCCTTATCATGTGGCCAAAGGAATAAATGTGTAATTTTGAGATATAAAATATACTGTACCAAAAAAATATATATATATACTGTACCTTTCTGTTTCTAATGTATCCACTATATATTGACTCTTTATTTTTTTCCTTCTTCTCAAAATCTTCTTTAGAAAGCACAAGCTCATGAACATCCTTGGAGTCTATAGGTTTGCTTATCATCTGTCAAACAATTTAAAAAGTACATTAATTCCTAATAGTTAAGTTTGCTAATCCCAAAATATTTTGATCAGTTTTCACTATCAGGGAAATTTTTCACTTACTCTGGCTGATTGCCCAACAAAGAAAACAGCCTGCTTGCCTCCAACACCAAAATAGGAAATATCACTGTTCAAACTGCGTGGTACTGGTGCTGGCCGGACATACCCTGAGTGATCACTGGAAGAAAACACTATATCAATAAAGTGCTTTAAAACAATCTACTTGAAGAATAGAGGGAGACGGGGACTAACTTTGAGAGCAGCATGGGATATGTAGTAAAACTCTATCTCAAAACCTCCCACCCATTAAAAATCCCTACCAAAATCATCAAATGTATTCTAGGGCTAGGGACGTAATTCAAGGGTAGAGCATTTGTGTAGCATCTGCAAAGCTCTGTATGTGGTACAAAACATACATACATATAAATACACTTGAAATAAAGTTTTTTTGTTTTTTTTTGTATTTTTTTATTAGACATTTTCTTTATTTACATGTCATATGATTTCTCCTTTCCCAGTTTCCCCTCCAAAACAAAAAACAAAAACCAATAACCATCCATTGAACTGAGTACAGGGTCCCCAATGAAGGAGCTAGAGAAAGAACCAAAGGAGCTCAAGGGTTTGCAGCCGGTTAGGACGAACAACAATATGAACGAACTAGTACCCTCAGAGCTCCCAGGGACTAAACCACCAACCAATGAAATAAAGTTGTTTTTTTGGTTTTTTTTTTAAATCATAGTAGATAAATGTCACAAAAGAAATTACTTACAAGACAAAAATCTAAACAGCTATATTTCTATGTTCCTAACACAGAAACTATAACTATAAAGTATAAAAATATTTCACCAAATACATCAGTAAAAATCATTGATAGTAAAATAAATAACTTTTATTATCTAGAAATTGCATTTGGAAAGCTTAACTAAAATGAAAAAGACACGTAAGTGGATGGGTCATGAACAGACTTGAGTTGGCAGAAGAATGAACCCATAAACTTGAGGACAAGTTGAGCAACAGCTTAGTGGTACAGAATCTGCCTACTATGTGTGAAGCTTTGGGTTTACTCTTCAGTGCTACCAAAAAAGAAAAAAGAAAAGTTAAGGAAAATGTATACAAGGCATTTGAGGTCTACAGGATCATCACTGCACCTAATGTAAGGAACAGGAAAAGAAGAATACAGAAAAAAGTATTTGAAGAAAAAATGGGCTACACTTTCCAAATATGAGGAAAATTCTTGCACAAATTTTAAAAACTGAATTAATTCCAAAGAGGATGAAATTATAAAGATTCATAGCCAGACACATTAGAGTTCAACTATTTAAAGTCAGAAAAAGAAACTGAGCTAGTGGTATATGTCTGCAATCCTGGAATTTGAGAGGTAGCAGCTGGTAGACCTCTGTGAGTTCAAAATCATTCTGGTTCACATATCGAGTTCCAGGCCAGCTGGCACTACAAAGTGAGACCTCTCCTCAAAAACAAGAGCAGGGAGGAATGAAACATTTCTGTGCTCTAGAAATGTTTAAGCCAAACTAGACTACTATACATCAAGGTGCTGATGATAATAGCTAGAAAATTAAAAGCTGAAATGGACCTTTACCAATTAAAATGTTAAAAATGTATTGGTGGGACTGGAGAGACGGTTCAGCACTTAAGAGTACTTGGTGTTCCTGAGAATCCTGGATGTCATTCTCCAGCACCCACATCAGGTGGCTCACAACCACCTGTAACTCCAGCTCCAAGGGATATGACATCTTCTTTTGGCCTTAGTGGGCACTTGAACACACATACACAAATACACATGCTGGTGTGCATGAATAAAAATAACTGGAACTACATGTAAAATGTCCTCTTTCCTGAAGAAAGTCTCAACTCAAACACATTGTTAATAACAACTAAACTCTGTCACATTACATTTTCTTCACAGTTCTAATCAATAATTTAAAATGTGTATAAGTAAGTTTTTTTGTGTTCACATTTCTCAAAAGAGCAAGTATAGAGCAAAAGGTGTTCTCCTCTGTAGGCCTTCCTTTTCTGTAGCCTGTCTCTTATAACATCACCCTTGTATCAAGTTGAAACTGAAAAGTAAGCAGAAAAGCAACCAATAATTTATCCTATGTAGGTGGATGCTGGGGTTAAAGAATAATATATGGTGACACTGCAGAAACTGGAGTGGGCCAAGGGACTGGTACTGCATCCAAAGACACTATGAAGATATAGCAGTTATAATTATTTACAGACACTATACATACATGTGTGTGTGTATACATACATACATATATACATAATTTAATCCAGAAAAGGGTGCTTTGTACCAAAAATGGAAATTTCCTTAACTTTTGAGTTAAGTTAAAATTTTGGTTATGGAGGCTGCACAGACGTCTCAGAGGTTAAGAAAGAACACTGACTGCTCTTCCAGAGGTCCTGAGTTCAATTCCCAGCAACCACATGGTGGCTCACAACCATCTGTAACGGGATCCGATGCCCTCTTCTG
Source organism: Montemys delectorum (assembly GCA_019843815.1). Classification (NCBI taxonomy): domain Eukaryota; kingdom Metazoa; phylum Chordata; class Mammalia; order Rodentia; family Muridae; genus Montemys; species Montemys delectorum. The sequence goes on from JADRCD010201368.1 coordinate 11,410, forward strand.
GTGTGTCTGAAGAGAGCGACAATGTACTTCTATATATAAGATAAACAAATCTTTTTTTAAAAAAATTGTAATGTTATAGAAAGAAATCAGTGTCTTGTGAGTCCAGTGAAAATGTAACTGTAGTTAGACTGTAGGCTACACCAGTTAAATCAACTGGAAAGGCAGAAGATGATTCCCTGGCTCCCCTTCCCCTAGTTTCCTACCACTTTCCTTTATCTCTTTTTTAATCAATTTTCTTTATCTTTGTCTAGCAGATGCAAAATCCTATACTCAGACTGTTAAATGTAGTGCCGTATACCTTTAGGCCTGTGTCCCCACCTCTAGCCACCCTTTTTTAGACAAGGTTTATCTGTACAGCCTTGGCTGTTCTGGAACTTGCTCTACATGTAGATCCTCCAAGAGATCCAACTGCTTCTGACTGAGTGCTGGGAGTAAAGGTATATGCCAGCATGAAGCCACTCTTTTGAGTGTCACCCATTCATGAAAACAGTAGAAAGGATGGTTATAGAGAGGTGCTGCATCAGAAGCAAGAAATAACTAAGATGACAGCTCATCGTGCTTACTGTATGACAGGCACTAGCTCAAGGTGTTACATGTTTCCTGGCTCAGTTTTCACAAAACCCATTTCCTAAGTACATAAAGTAACACGTAGAGGTAAAGTGCTGTGACAAGTGTCCCACAACCAATAAAGAGTCAGGAAATCCAAATCAGGTGAATGACAGCGGGGTCCTTGTTCTTCATTCACTACATTGTCTGTTAGACAGCACTAGAAGGACTAAGGGTGCAGCTCAGCCGAGTCACTTGCCTGAGTTCTACTGCCAACACCACAAAAACCTGGACAATCTCGGAAAAAATCTTTGCTCACCTGATGAAACTCTGAGCATGCTGACACGGATTACAGGCATGAGTTCCCACACCCAGCTCCCCTGTTCGGTAAGCATTGTCTACAAATGTGTTCTGATACAAAGCTGGATTCTACTCCCTAATAGCTGTGATAGTCTGAAAAACTGAGGCTGGAAATAGAAATACAGAATTCTAATGAACCATATACAATTCTAGGCATTTTCAAGTAGTATGAGATGGTTTATGAAGAGTATCCTAAGCACTATTCTACTGTCCTAACTCAATATTCAATGTTAACATAACTCACAGAGACCTCAGGAAATGCAAAAATATTGCTCAGTGGAAAACCACATGTTCTATTTTGGAGTATGTATTACAACACCCTGTAATAAAACAAACATGCTGATAAAATCAAGCCCTCTAATAACCATCTATATCCGAGAGCTCAATAGAGTTCTTAACCTTATTAAAAATACAACTACTATTAAGAAGGAAAAGATTTTCTAACCTTTCAATGTCACCTTGTCTTGTAAATTTTGACAGCCTATACACAGCCCAGTTGTTAAGCTGTTTAGAGGTCATTCCTCTTCCATTATCTACCACTGCGACAGCAGGTTTTCCTTGTGTTTCATCAAAAAGCTATGAAATAAAAAGACAAGAAAACTCCAATCAATACTTAAAGCATGAAAAGGTAAATGTGAAATTCAATAGGCTCACTCATATCACTGGTATAAGTATAAATATAGTTAGGCATCCTGGAGATAGTGGTGCATGCCTTTAATCCCACCACTTAGGAAAAGAATTCTTTGAGTTCAAGGTCAGCCTGCTCTACAGAGTGAGTTCCAGGACAGCCAAGACTACACAGAGAAACCTGTTTCAAAAAAACAAACTAAACAAACAAAAGCACTAAAAAATTTTCTTAAAGGCACTGAATTATATCTATCAAAAGCTTTAGAATTCTTAAAGTTTTTTTAACCTGGAAATATCATTTCTCAGAGTTTAACTTAAGAAAATAATGAAGGCATATTTAAAATATACACTATTCCCACATTGCTTCTCATGGCAAAAATATAGGAGGGAAAGCAATCTGTTTGGAAATAGAAGACTGATTCTGTAAGTTACACTCTAGTTAACAAAACCTACATTAATATTGTAAAATATTCAAGTGTTTACAATGCAGTGTTAAAAAAAGAAATTATAAATAAAAATGAGGACATAAAGACATGTATAAATAAGTACAAACATATACAAAAGAAACTAAAAATGTTACCAATATACTAACAAAAAAAAAATTACAATTCTTTATGTATGACTTTCTTACCAATTTGATCTGTATTCTCCTAACACCAACATTTCGAGAAGTAGCTGACAATGAGTTGTCGATTAATTCTGCAAGAGCAAACGCTGGAAGAGATTGAAGAAACACTGCTTAACCTCTCCATCCCAAACTTTTTATAAAAGTTCAAAGTAGAAGGAACTCCGAAGTACCTTAAAGCAACCACTTTTATTTTCCAAAGAGCTACAAGTATTATTACCCTGAGTCTAATGATGCTATTCAAAATAAGTCTCATTACCAATCACTACGTATGAAAAAGTGATTAGGCACTAATTTGAGCAACACAGTAAGAACCTGTATCAAAAACAGCAGCAATGAAAAAGCGAAGGTTTGGGAAGCTAGTCTGGTGGCCAAAGGCCTGTAGCCTCAACTACTAGGAGGCTGAGGCAAGATTTAAGTTCAAGCTCTGCCTGGGTTACAAAGTGTGTTCCAGAACAGCCTGAGTAATTCAGTGAGAGCATGCCCTAGATTCAATCCTCTGTACACAACACACACACCAAGCTAGCTTGCACATAGATTTCTAAAGTCTAACAAAACCATGTTAGATGGCAGCACCATGTGTTGGTGCATAGCTAGTGGAATGGTTTAAATGCTTCAGTCTCCGGTTGGTGGAACTGTTTGGGAAGAATCAGGTGGCGCGTCGTGTCTGGGTGTGGGGTATGAGCTTTCAGAGGAAAGGCTCCTGCCATTCCCAATGCGCCCTCTGTGTCATGCTTGCAGATCCAGGTGTGAACTCTCAGCTGCTACTCCAGGTGCTTACCTCTGGGCTCTTGTACTACCATCAAAACTCTACCATCAAAACTCTAACTCTCTGAAGTCACAAGCATAATTAAATGCTTTATTTTTTTATGTTGCCCTGGCCACAGAGTCTCTTCACAGCAACAGAAAAGTAACCAGGCACCTGTGATCTCAGCACTCCAGAGACTGAGGTCAAAGCATTGTCAGGAGCTCAAAGAGAAGCTGTACTCCCAAACATAGTTCCTACGATGATTTAAATCACCAGCTTAGCAAGATCTAGAATTAGCTTGGGAACAACTCCCTGGGAATATCTGTGAGGGTTTTTTTAAAGATTAAGTTATCCTAGCTACCAGACTGAGTAAAAACAAGTAAAGCCAGGTACACCAGTTAGTTTTTAGTGTCATCCTAACACAATCTAAAGTTGTCTGGGAAGAGGCAGCTTTATTTGAGGAACTGTCCAAATGAGACTAACCTGTGGGCATGCCTGTGGAAGACTGTCTTAATTACACTTGGTGTGGGAGGGCCCAGCCCACTAGAGGTGGGTCGATTCCTAGGCAGATGATAGCCAGGGAGCCAGCAAGGGAGCCAGAGAGTGAGTGAGTAGCATTCCTTCACTGTTTCTGCTTGAGTTCCTGCTTGAATTCCTACGACTTCCTTCACTAATTGTGACCCAGAAATCTAACACAAATAAATGCTTTTTTCCCTTAAGTTGCTTCAAGTATTAGTATTTATCTGAGCAACCGAAGCCAACAGGATATCAGGTCTGAACATTCATCCTTCTCTTCTCTCTGACTGGGTGGGATAATGCTAGACTGCTTCCTGTGCAGGGTATTTCTTTTTGTCTATGATGAAATGTAAAACTGTAAACCAGAACCAACACACCCTTCCATAAACTGCTTTTTGTCAGGTATTTCATCATAGCAACAGAAAGAATGTTATAGTTTTACTATATAAACCAAGCCCAAAAAAAAAATGTTAAATAATATTGCTTCACTATTTCCTCCAAATTAAAAAAACATTCTTTTCCACAAACTCATAGGACCCAGGAAGTAAGCAAAACTGTCAAGGCTCTAAGCCTCTAAAATAGACCTAAGCTAGGCTTAGTGACACACATGTTTAGTCCCAGGACTAAGGGCTGAGCCAGGGAGATCTGTGGGAGTTTGAGGTTGTACTGGCTAGTTTTGTGTGTCAACTTGACACAGGCTGCAGTTATCACAGAGAAGTGAGCTTCAGTTGGGGAAATGCCTCCATGAGATCCAGCTGTGGGGCATTTTCTCAATTAGTGATCAAAAGGATAGTGCCATCCCTGCGCTGGAAGTTTTGGATTCTATAAGAGAGCAGGCTGAGCAAGCCAGGAGAAGCAAGCCAGTAAGGAACATCTCTCCATGGCCTCTGCATCAGCTCCTGCTTCCTGACCTGCTTGAGTTCCAGTCCTGACTTCCTCTGGTGATCAACAGCCATGTGGAAGTGTAAGCCGAATAAACCCTTTCCTCCCCAACTTGCTTCTTGGTCATGATGTTTGTGCAGGAATAGAAACCCTGACTAAGACAGAGGTCATCTTCAAACATCCTGTGTGAGTTCTAACTAACCAGAGCTATGAAATGAGACCCTGTCTCAAAACAAAGCAAAGCAAAACAAACCAAACAATAAACAAACAAACAAACAAACAAAGCTCAGAAAACTCTTGAATCTTACAAAATTTATTTCCAAAGTTATAAAAGCAGTAGGCAATTGCTGGCTGAGCAGCCTGTAAGCTATGTAGGGAGCACTCCAGGATATAGCTTTCAAGAGCTACCTCCATGTCAGGTGGGCTTTTCAGGGATACAACTACTTTTCAATCACTCATGCTCCTAAAAGCAACCCCAATAAAGTCACTGGGGTTTGCTAAGCTAGACTAGGGTCGAATGGTTTCTTTGGTTGTCACTCGAGCCCTTTGTTAATATCTTTTTCAGAAAAATCTATGCAACAAATGGCAACACAGCTCTCAGGCTACTGACTCCCAGCACATCCAATTCATTACTGGCAGTACTATTTTATACTCTCCTCCCTGTAAAGCAACTACTCAACTATTTCTCACATTTATTTCTCTAATTAAAAAGAAATAATATGCAGAATAGTGGTGGCATACATCTTTAATCCCAGCACTTGGGAGGGAGAAGTGAGCAGATCTCTGCATTCGAGACCAGCCTATTCTACAGAGCTAGTTCCAGGACAGCTAACACTACACAAGAAACCCTGCCTGGAAACCAATGTTCCCCCTCCCTACTCCCCAAAGGAAAAGGGGAAAGGAACACTGAGATAAGTTTGAATTTCTACCTCTATAAATTTACACAATTTATATAAGTGATTACTACAGCAAAATCAGTTAGTGTTAAGTATTACATAGGAAGCTGAAACAGATACTGTCCTTAACAAAGAGACTTCACAGCCAGAGGTAACTGACATACATACAATAAAATTCAGACCTGTCTGCTCAAAGAAAATATACAAAAGAAATGATGAACATGACCTGAAGCCTGGCCACAATAAAATGAGAAAGAACCAGAAGCAAAGAAATGACAGAAGATCTTGGGATACACTGTAACATTAACAGAAGCCAAAGGTTAAACAGAGGCTCCCCACTTATCTATATACTGAGGCACAGCTGAAAACTGATACAATCTGTACAGTAAATAAGCTACTCCAAAAGTCTTTAAAACAAATGTATCTGTTGACTATATAGTATATATTCAGAAATATATCTCTAAGGAAATTATTTAAAATTGACTCAAATTTCAAATATTTAAGCACCTACTATCTGCTAGGCATTGCTCTAGGGATAGCACAATACAAAGGTTCTATTGTGAGTTCAACATTTTACTGGAAGATGCAAAATAAAATATGGGACAGGTAGATAGCTCATAGGGTGCTTGCCATCAAGCTGACAACCTGAATACCATCCCTAGAGTTCTTTTTTTGTTTGTTTTGTTTTGTTTTGTTTTTCGAGACAGAGTTCCTGTGTGTAGCCCTGTAGATCAGGCTGGCGTTGAACTCAGAAATCCACCTGCCTCTGCCTCCCAAGTGCTGGGATTAAAGGCATGGGTTACCACTGCCTGGCAGAAAAGCATTTTCTACTAGTTGTCTGGACCTCCACATGCATGCCTTGGTACACATGCCCCCATGCAGATGGATGAATGGATATAAGCTTTTAAAGACATAATTACAGGCTGAGAATGGTGGCATGTATTTTTAATCCTAGAATTTGGGAAGCAAAGCATGAAGATCTCTGAGAGTTCAAGACGAGCTTGACAAACAAATGAAGTTCCAGGACAGGCCCTAGTGGGCTAGAGATAAGGCTCTATGGCAAAGAGCATGTGATGATGTCCAGAGTTCACGTCACATCAGGTAGCATACAACTGCAGGAAACTGCTCAACAGTCCAGAGCAGTTGCTGCTCTTGAGGAGGACCTGAGTTTGGTTTCCAACCCTCCCATCATCCATCCTACCAGATGACAACTCCTAATTCCAGCACCAAAAGATCTGACACCCTCTTCTGGCCTCCCTGGGAAACAACTTATGTGGCATCCACCCATCCACTCAAGTACATACACATATACATGAATAAATTAAAAAGAAATTTTTAAAGAAAAAAAAATCCCAATTTCAGTCAAATACATGCAAAGAAACTAAGAAAGCAAATCAAAATGAGTTATCATGACTTGTAATAAAGTGGAATGAAAGGAATGTGAAGGACCAGAGGCATATGTGATCAAAGGATAAAAGAGACTAACAACTTTCACAATATGCGGGAGCACATTACTTACGCAAAGGATTCTGTCCTTCACTTGCATAATACTCATACATCCCACTTTTAACCAGAGTGTCATAGTGAGGTAGAAAGTCAATTCTTTCTTTTGTCGCTGTCAGGAGTGACTGGTCAACTGACTGTAGCAGGTACAGAGTGACTCCATCTTTGACAGTGTCGTCTGTAATCGAAAGTTAAAATTGTAAGTATAGAGCAGCATTAGAAACTATGAATTTATTCTGAATACGTAAGTTATATCTATAAAATGCTTTTGATGGTGTAACTATACTGTCCATGGCTCCATTTACAAATTTCAGTTGTAAATAAAAAAGTGTCAATAAAACAAGCATAACATTTCCACAACTCTAAAATACTCAAATAAATATTCAAATTTATTTATGTGTGTCATTGTGTGTGTGTGTGTGTGTGTGTGTGTGTGTGTACATGGATGCAAATGCATGTTACAGGACACATGAAGAAGTCAGAAAGTATCTTTTTGGTCAGTCCTTTCCTTCCACTGTGGCATCTGATCACCCTACTGATCCATCATAGTGACCCTTGTCTTTTTGTTTTTCTGTTTGTTTCTTTGTCTTTTTAAAGACAAGGTCTCATAATGTATCTCTGGCTGGTTTCAAACTTACTTTCCTGCCTCAGCCTCCTGAATGCTAGGATTACAAGTGTGCCAATGTGTGCATCTCTGAAATGTTTCTTTATTGGAGACTGACAGATAGGGTAGCCCTGACTGGCCTGTAATTCATTTTGTAGACAGGCCTTGAACTTAGGGAGATCCTTCTGCTTTAGCCACCCAAGTGCTGGGACTACAAGTGTACATCACCATACTCAATGTCATTTGTCTGTTTGTTGAAACAGGATCTCACTACAGCCTTAGCTTGCCAGGGACTCACTATTACCCAGGCTGACCTCCAACTCTGGGCAAGTCTCCTGCCTTAGCTTCCTGAGTGGTGGATTATAGGTGTAAGCTACCATGGCAGCTAAAACACATTTCTTTTTTTATTTTTAATTTTGTCAAAACCATCACAGGGTTGAGTCAGCAAGATTGTTCGATGGATAAAGGTACCAGCTGGCCAAATCTGACAGCCTGAGTTCAACCCCTGGGAGCCACACTGTAGAAGGAGGGAAAGCATTAACGAAGTTGTCCTTTGGCCACTGTACTAATACACACATGCACAAATAAAGACATAGCAGTAAGAAAGACTTTACAAATACAGAAAAACACAAGTTTATATCTTATAATCTGTTAAATTTTGGAAAGTTCAAGACTAGTACCTAGTGAAGGCTTGCTGGAAAATTCAGTATTTTTTGAGATGGGGAGTCTAATACAACTCAAACATGTCTTGAACTCCTTATCCTTCTGCCTCCACATCCTAATTGCTCCAGTTATAGGCACATACCACATTCTGAGGTTTTAAACACTCAGTTCTTTTTTTTTCTTTAAGATTTATTTTATGTAGATTAATGTTTTGCCTGCATGTCTGTGTACTACGTACATGCCTTGTGCATGTAGAGATCAGAAAGCATGAGATTCTCTAGAACTATAGTCAGGGATAGTTATAAACTACCATGTGAGAGTTAGGTAGTAAGGCCAGGCCACACTCTCTATGGGCTCAATTGACAGCAGGAAAATTGTGACATGTGAAAGCAAAGGCCTTTCTTCTCTTGCTCCCCAAGTACTCTAAACTATCAATGCTCTAGACAGACAGTGGTGTACAACTACTGCTTTCTCACTACACAAATAAATAAATAGATACAAAAGGACATTTTTCACTTACCAAAATTTTCACAGGTAATTTCTTTCCTACTTGTAGTTGTAATAACAAATTTTTCTTCAGATGAAATGCCAATTGTCTATCCAAAATAAAGGAAATAAAGCCAATCATTACTTAAAGGAAATAAATGTACTATTCATGTTTGCAAGAATGTAAACATACTAACATTACAAATACTACATTCATTTGTCTAGGAAATATAGAACTCAGCATTTTTAAATTTTGACTTTGCAAAACCAATCATTATAAGCCATATAATTTGCTTTAACAATATTGTTTTTTCCTGCTCTTTGCCACCCTGAACACGTGAAAATCATCAGATAATGAAAATGTGGTGTATACACAGTGGAATTTTATTCAACTGTAAAGAAGATGAGTTTACGAACTTTCCAGGATGATGGATAGAAATAGTAAATATCTTAAGTGGGTAACTAAAGCCCAGGAAACAAATGCATACTCTCCTTGATATATGAATCTTAGCTTCAGATTTTTAAGATTTCTATAATTAATATGGAATGTCTGTAGAGGTCATGAAGCCAAAAAAGATCCACAAGAGGGAGGACAGGACTAGGGCTTGAAGGGAAGTAGAGGAGAATGCTGGAGTTAAAGGCTTATGTGGGAATGCAGACATGGATAAGATGGAAGAAGGGGTGGAAGGTTTGCTAACCAATGCTAAGTATTGCATAAAAAGCCTCACAAAGCCTTACTAGTTTATATGCTAATTACAAATATATAATTTCCTGAGGATCGTGGCACATGCCTTTAATCCCAGCACTTGGGAAGCAGAGGCATGCAGCTCTCTGAGTTCCAGGCACCTACGGCTATTTAGTGAGATAAGAATGAAACAATTTCTAATTGGGTTTAAGGCCCACTTCACAAGGTAAAAACTTTACCAGGGTCAAGAACCTGTGGCTAGACAGGTCAGAGTCCCTAGCGGGGATCCTACTATTCTTCTGATAAACTGGCACAGTATTAAACAATTTTCTAATACTTTTCACTATATCCATAGATCAGTGTTATCTCTCAACCTCATCAGATAACTCTCCTCTCATAATAAACAATGATTAACACAGACCCACTAGTGACCAAGGTACAGAGAATAAGAGACTGGGATGCTCAGTGCTAAATGGTATATCTACATCACACCTAGTCTTCTCAAGGTTCAGGGATCATTCTGGAAGGGGCTGGAGGATGACTACAAGGAAGTAGTATTTTCCAGATACAATAGGGTAGCTGCACACATGAACTCATAGTAGTTATGACAGAACACACAGGCCTGCACAAGCCCACACCAAACAAAATCCCAACAATGGAGAGGAGGCAGGCATTCTACTCTCCCCTAGCTGAAGTGATAATGCTGACTGAGAGGGAGAATCATGTTTAAGGTTATAGCCCCTGGTAGGTCAACTGGGCTCTAGCAGATAGCTCTGAATGAACCCAAGAGTATATGAGCAACATAAATAGACTTAATGGGTTTTAAAAAAAAATCAAAAGGACACAAACTTGGGTGAGTAGGGAGTGTGGATGCAGCAAAAAATATCCTGTCTAAATTATCAAAGAATAAGATATGTATATATATACATATATATGTAAATTTAAAAAAAAATTTAAAGACAATTGAACAGAGGTGTTCTGCACAGGTGGACAATGCTTCCTCCAGAGACATGGGTTATTGAAAGAAATTTTCACTGCCAGACACAGGTTACCCTCCTACAAGTTATTGGTCAAGGAGACCCCAAAGCCCTCCAAAACAACACATGCTATTGCTATTATTCTTTGCCCACTACAACTAGATGCTAAGACCCTATTACTGAAGATGCAACACACTTTGGTTGTAGGACAGAGATCAAATAGGAAATGACCAGGAAACTTCCTTTCTGGTGGCTATTTTTCATAGTGCCAATTAGATAGGAAAGTCACAGTGGACTGCCCCAGTAGTGCACCCCCACATACTACAATCCTGACCTACCAGACAAGACACACCCTTTTCATACAATAATGACACTTGCTTATGACTGAACCTGAAGCCTGCTCCACAGGAGGGAATTCATGCCTGGTACTGTAAATCTGGTCATAAGCCCATGACTTGGGAAGGTCACTGGATTTAAGGGAAGCTTATCTTGCTGTTGAGTGGACATGTTGCAAACTGCCTTCTGAATATTCATGTTTAACTCATGATCAGAGAAGTTTGTTTTTGCAGTAGGCAGGAGTCATAATTGATCAAAGGCTGAGAAAAAGTAACTATGATCAGCCCCAAATGGGACATTTACATCAAAGCTCTCACTCCCTTCAGGAAGCACACTCGAGGCAGCAGAGTGTGAGAGCCAGGTGACAGGGAAGAGTGCTGTGGACACAACTCGACCAGTGCACACACGGCCAGTGCACAGAGCAGCTGTCATGTACCTGCACAAAACCTGCACAAAAATCAAGCCAGTGAACATTCCCATGTGGAATGGAGGCTCCACCCCCAGCTGAGGAGCTACTGGCAACTGATGTCAACTGGGAAGGAGTTGTCATTTTTCATTAAGGTATGGCTGCTGGTAGGACAGTCCACACGTGAGCAGGTAAGCTGCAGTAATTGAATTCAGTGAGTTACATTCCGTGCGGCATGGGGGAAGTACTAGGGGAGTGTGGAGAAAAGGCAAGGAAGATTTAGGTTGGATATGATCAGGATACATTGTATACACATACAAAATTGCTAAAGAACAAATTAAAAGATCTTATAAGAAAACGCATTAGTGACTAGGTGAGACATTTTGAAAGGATTAACTTTTTTACATTCATTCATTCATTTATGGGGACATCTGCCAATGGTATATGTGTAGAAGTCAGAGGACAACCTGAGAGAGTCTTTCTCTCCTTCCACCATGTAGGTCCTGAGGCTTGGTAGCAAGCACCTTTATTACAGAGTCATCTCAAAAGCCCTTGATTTTAAAACATCAAGAGGAACCACCCCAAGGCGTGTTCTATCACTCCATTATATAAGGAATCAATTTATTTAATTCAAAGCATTAATATAACACTTATTTTATACAAATCAGATATATAAGTATGTTAGAAGAAAACAGGTGTTTTATAGCACTAAGGTATGAATATGTGTGCTACAGGACATCTAAAGAAGCCTGACATTTTTCTAAAAAAATTATTACAAAACTTTTAAATCAAATTACAAATCAAAGGGGGGAATTGGAAGAAGCTACAATCCTTCATTAGGAAGGTTAAGTCCAATAAAATGAGCAAGAGCCCGAATAATAAGAAGGAAAATACAGAACTGATGAGACAGCTCAGCAAGCCCAATGACCTGAGTTCAATCCCTGGTGATGGAAGGAGAGAGACAATTCCTGCAAACTTTCATCTTACCACAGCACCTATAACCTACAGACTAAATAATCAGGGAATAGAATAAAAAATAAATTTTTTAAAAAAGAAAAAATACAAATGACAATGACAAACCCAAAAAGATCAAAAACTACCAAAAATAATTAGCACAAAATAACACTCATTTAAATTAAAAAGACATACTATTTCTAAAATGAAACACAATCCTTCTAAAATGAAACACAATCCTTCCTACCTAAAGGTGCCCAAGAAAATTGTAAGTTATCAATGTAAAATCTTCCAAGGATATAAAATAAAATTGGTTTTTTTTTCAAAGATTTTAATTCTGTGTGTGTGTGTGTGTGTGTGTGTGTCTGTGTGTGTGTATGCTTGTGGATGTGTGTTCCACGTGTGTGTGAGTAATCTCAAAGACCAGAAGATGATCAGGTCCTGAGTCTGGAGTTGCAGGTGGTTGTGAGCTATCCAACTTAGGTGTTGGGAACAGATCTCAAGTCCTCTGGAAGAGCAGTTAAGTGCTCTCTTAACCTCCAAGCCTCTCTCTAGCCCTTCAAAATAAAATTCTTAGGGTTAAAGAACTAACTGGGATGCTAACCCTTAGACCATTTTCTTCTTTCAAAACAACTATGCTTCAGGAAAGCAATATGGTCCCCTCCCTGCTCCCTTGGGGAGGAGGTGTGGATTTGTTGATTTTTTGAAACAGGATCTCAAAATGTTAGTCAAACTTGCAGCAATCCTTCTGCTCCAATCTTCAGTTACACTGACTGAAGATTTATACCACCACACTCAGCTTAAAAGTTGTAGTTAAAGAATCCCAGCTAGGGCTAGATAACAGCTCCGTGGCTAAACACTATCTACTTGCATAAAATCCTAGATTTGAATCTTCATGTAGTTGGGGCTGGAGATTCCCTAGCAAATAAGCAGGGAAGGGAGATCAAAATAACATCATCAACAGATGAACCACACAATCTGGCATGGTGGCTCATACTTGTAATCCCAGAACTAAGGAGGAGACATGAAGTCTACTTTAAATAATATTTTAAATAAATTTAAATAAATACAGAAGGCCTCAAAAATAAACAATAGATAAAAATTAAAATTGGGTGTGTTGGCAAATATCTGTAATAACAGAATTTGGGAATCAGAAGCAGGTGGCCTGCCAGAAGCTCCAGGCCAGGCTGCCAGTGTTACATATTAAGACCTTGTCACCAGGCGGTGGTGGCGCACGCCTTTAATCCCAGCACTTGTGGGGCAGAGGCAGGGGAAATTCTGAGTTCGGGGCCAGCCTGGTCTACAGAGTGAGTTCCAGGACAGCCAGGGCTATACAGAGAAACCCTGTCTTGAAAAACAAAACAAGAAAATCAACAATAGGTGGCCATTAAATCAGAATTTAATGGATGAATCCAGCTAAGACCACCTGAATCCTTTTGAACTTATTAAATTAAATTAATGATGCCTACCAGGTAAATTGTAGTTTACAGGATGCATATGGAAATAGATAAGTCACATAATACTGTAAGACCTGGGGGCAAGTCATGTAATACTGCAAATACTGAATGGTATCTCATCCATGTAATCCCCCCAGCACTTAGGATTCAGAGAGAGAAAGGTCATTCTCAGCTACACAGAGGCTACTTAGGAACACAGGAAACTAAATACAAACCCATGAGATGGCTCAGCTACTAAAGATGCTTGCTGCCAAATCCAACCATCTGAGTTCAAGCCCAGGACCCTCCTAGAAGGAGCCAGCCTAGCCCACTTGGCAACTACAGGTCAATGAGAATCTCGGTCTCAAAAAACAACGATCAACAACCAAGATTGTCCTCTGGCTTAATCACAAAAATTAACACATACATACACCCCAAGGAGGACAATGCTGAATGACACATAAGGTTGACCTCTGGCCTACACCTGCATACAACCACACACATGTACACATATTCAAAACTGTGTGCAAATATTTAAGATTAATGTACAACTGGAAATATTATATGTATCTAATTACTTCAAACAATATACTCATAAAGCTATTGGTTTTAAGGTTTTCTTTTAAGGATTCTTCTAGAATAATGGATTAGCATACTTAGTCCAGTTTATGACTAACTTCATAGATGGCCTCAGCCTTTCAACTGTCAATATACCTACCTACATAGTTATAGATAGGAATGCTAAAACTTTTGTTACCTGAATTAGTTTTTACTCAACTAAGACTATAAAAACATTCCTTTATAATGGGATTAAATTCCAATAAAGTCACTGCAAATTAAAAATGTGTTTTATAGACCTAACCTCCCAAATATTATAGTTTGGGCCTATTATTGCAGGATATTTGATCACATTGTGAACCCCAAGATTATGTTTCTAGTCATGGTGTGGCTCAGCCCTTAACATTAATCCCAAACAAGGAGGTAAAGTTAGTTTGTAGAAGGAAGCACCCATGTTTGAAAGTGGCATCTAATTAAGTGGCAGACAAATGAGCAGAAAAAGTGATGAATCAGAGAAAGATCTGACAGAATGAATCAGAGATAGGCCCAACTCTCCAGATAAGAGAGGAAAGGGAAGCTATATGAGAGAGAGAAAGAGAGGAGGGAGGAGGCAGTTTTTTACAGGGACAGTTATAGAGAGACAGATTGCACAGACAGAACAAGCTAGACACAGGTGAATGAGAAGGAGCCAGAGAATGAGAAGGAGCCAGAAGATTAGAACAGATTGCCAGTTAGTTTGAGGCCAAGCAGAGTAATTCAGGAAATGCTGAGAGAAACCAGATTTAGTCAGCATGTGTTTAAACAAAACAAAACCCAGGACCCATATAGGGGAAGGTGAGAACCAATTCCTTAAAGCTGTCCTCTGATGTCCATACATAACAGTATGTTCATAAATGTGTGTGTATATAATGTATATATACTCACAATAAATCTAATAAGTTAAATAAAAATAATATCTTGCATATTTGAAAACTATTGAGTAAATGTTGTGTTCCTGCTACAAAAAGTAAAAACAAGTGTATGCTGAATGGTATGGTTTTAAATAGACACAGTAGCCATACCAGCAGTCCTCACACTTGAACTGTGTAAGGCTGGCCTGGAGTACAAAATGATTACTAAACCTGAGTTCTGTCAAAAAAGAGGAGTAAGAGGAAATAGCATCAGAAAACAGAAACATAAAACTACATCAGTGTACTTGGAGTGTTTCTGTTTGGAATTGAATTGATCTAAAGCTGGGTGTGGCCATGCACTTCTAGGAAGCTGAGATGGAAGGATGAGAGTTCAAGGCTGGCCTAGACTAGCAAGTGTTCTAGACCTATCTCTGTCACAAACAAACCAACAAATGATCAGAGCTACTGTTTTTACTTCTTCTTGTGAATCATTGTGCTGATTAGTGAACAAGCTAGACTCATCTAGGAAGAGAAAGCCTCACAGAGAAAATGCTTCTATCATACCATCCTGTTGGCTAGTGTGTGGGGCATTTTCTTGATTAATTTGCCAGGACCCAGACCACTGTGGGTGGCACCACTGGAGCAGGTAATCCTAGGTAAGGGAGGGGAAGGGGGAGATAATCGAGAGGGAAGTAAGGGAAGTAAGGCCCTGGCTGCCCTCCATGATGGACAAACCCTTTTCTCCCCAGAGTTGCTTTTGGTCAGAATGTTTTATCACATCCTAGAAAACAAACTAGGACTGGAGAAATGGCTCAGTGGTTAAGAACACTGGCTGTTCTTCCAGAGGTCCTGAGTTCAATTCCCAGCAACCACATGGTGGCTCACAGCCATCTGTAATGGGATCCGATGCCCTCTTCTTGTATGTCTGAACAGACATCCACAGTGTGTGTGTGTGTGTGTGTGTGTGTGTGTGTGTATCTTTAAGAAGAAAAGAAAAAATAAAACAAATGTGTGTGTGTGTGTGTGTGTGTGTGTGTGTATGTGTGTGTGTATCTTTAAGAAGAAAAGAAAAAATAAAACAAACCAGGACAACTATGTAATATATGTAATAAAGTCCTTGACTCAGTCCTTTATCTGTGTCATGCAAACACCATGGAATCTGTAGCATAAACCAACAGAGCAGAGAAGACAGATCCAGGAGGTAGAGATGAGACAGTGATTAAGAGCAATGCTACTCTTTCAGAGGAGCGGGGTGTGATTCCCAGCACCCATATGCCAGCTCACAAGATACCCCTCTTCTGGTCTCTGAATGCACCAGTCAAACCAGGGCAGACATACATGCAGGCAAGCATCCATACTCATAAAATAATAATCAAATAACTTTTACTTTAAAAAAAAGTAAAAGACACATTCCTGGCAGTATTAACTGGAAAAAAAAAAAAGAGAGAAAGAAACTAAATGTAAAACATGTATTACAGTGATATAAAAAAAAGAGGAGGGACTCACAGAGTAATACTGATGCTCCTTAATTTTTTTAAATTGCTGGCACTGAGATACATGGCAGAGGCTAGCCATGACTACAGTATGAGAATTAGTCTTAACACAAGACACTGAGAATCTACCCCATATATGCAGACATAGCATGAACTTCAGGGTTTACCTAGTTTTGTCCTAATTCATGTATCCATTCTAATCTGTGTGAGGAGTTAACATGTGTGTCAAGCAAGACACTGGGAATAGAGCTACAAACATAAAAACGCCCACCTTAGTAAATGAAACTCAATTTGAATTTTTTCAACAAATATACAAAGTAGAATCTTAGACCAGCGGTTATGAACATAGAAAAACACAAGACATTTAGTTACAATTCATAACAGTAGCAAAATTAGTTATAAAGTAACAACGAAAATAAATTTATGGCTGGGATGGGGGTTGATCACAACATTAGGAAGGCTGAGAATCAGTGTCGTAGGCTAATCCTAAACTAAGTTTTCTGGAACAAAACGCCGGTTAATTCGGGCATTGCCATATTCCTCTTTTAAAAGTTCAGAGCTCAGAAGAGTGGCAGTTGTGCCTGTGACTACCAACACTGGACAGCAAAGGCAGAAGGATAATCATAAGTTCGAGGCCAACCTCGTCAACAGAGACTTCTAGGCTAGCCAGAGCTACACAGCAAGATCTTGTTTCAAAACAAAAGCCCGCAATATCCCTCCCCCAAACATACTCACAAGCTCAGGCACCAATAACACCAACATCAACCTATAAAACAACTCACAGAATAAAGCACGTTTTGCTATGTAGTCATTCTTTTTTTTTTCTCAAGCCGGTATACTCGTTCTTTGTTGTCCCCCATGGGCACTTGGAGCTAGTTCAGGAACTCCCAAGAAAGTTGGAGCTCAGAAAACCAGAAGGACAGCTCCGAATACTAACCTAACTTAGTATTACTCTGTAGAAGAATCCTGCTGGGATGGACCAGGCAAACTTTTCTGACAAGACAAGCCAGGAAATAACTCCATCACCTCCCTGAACCTGGGGTACCCGGACTCCCGGAATCTCACCCCATCTAAACAGCGCAATCCTCGCAACGCTGACTGTCCAGTGGATACAACTCTGCAGTGTATTTCTGAAGCTACGAACTAAGACAAACACAGGTGCTTCTCCAACAGGATGACGCACTAGCTGCTCCGCAACGATAAAGCAGCAGCTAAACCTAATGAGCTCCCACTAACTTCGAGGTCCCGAACGCTAGACCAGCACAGGCCCAAGGAGGGGCGGGACCCCATCCTCCTTGGCCAAAGCCAGGCCAGCCGGGACATCCAGCCGGGGACCATCCGCAACTCGGGCACTCAGCAGAGGCCAGGGCCGCAAGATCCGGGCCATCTGACAAGTTTATGGCGGTGACCCACCCAGGCTTCGGGCCACCTACCCTCACCTCCTCGAGAGCATCCCTCCAGATCCCCCGGGACGTACCTGACACACAGAAGCGCGGAACCCCGCGTAGCCCGCGCGCTCCGAGACCTGCAGTGCGCGATCCCCGGGCGCCGAGTCCTTCCCGCGCCGGTCAAACAAGTACACCGTCCTACAGCCGTCGACGCCGCCATCCCTGCGAGACCCCTCCGAGAGGCCGCCGGCATCGCTGGCGCCCTCCGCTGCCATGTTGGAGGGGAAAAGAGAAGGCTCCGCGGCTCTCCGGCACCCTTCCCGGAGACACCAACTCAGCGCGTGCCCTGGGCTCCAGCCGCCGCGGCTCCGGGCCTCGGCGGGCCGCGCAGCACGGACTGGGCAGCGGCCGGGAAGCAACCCGGGAACCGATTCAAACTCGCTTCTGCCGGGGTGCCGTACGTCACTTCCGCGACCCGCGAGGACAAGGACGCGCTGCGCGCGCCTCGGAGCCCGCCAGCTGCGTGCGCCGCGGCCCAGGCGAGCCTCGTTCCGTGACCTGAGAGCCGGCCGCCGCCGCGGCTGCTGCGCAGGAGGAAGAGGACGACGGACGGAGACCGGGGCAGTCCAGCAGGCCGCGGGGCGGGGCGGGGCTTCGTGCGCCCCAGGCCACGCCCCCCGTGCCTCACGCGGACCGCGAGGACTGGGGACCGGCGGGAAGACCGCTCCCAGCGCCTCAGGGGCCCTCGCGGGAGGACTCCCCGCAGGCGCGTCGCCCCAGGGTCTAAGCTGGCTCAGGCTGCAGTGCCCTGGTGCCTTCCTTCCTTGCCATGCGGTCTCCGGGGCGCGACCAAATCGGGGGGACGCGGTGGCTGGATGCTTGCACCACCTGGGTCCCCGTGCGGCCGACACTGTGGCTAAAACACCGGGCGTCGCTTCGCGTGCACGCTTCCTTCGCGGTCACGGGTGGGTTCTACTGTGGGAATGAGACAAAGCTCGGCCTCAAGGAAGAACCGGTCTCTGACGTCACCGCGGCCGCGATGCGCGCCCAAGGTTTGCTCGGATCTGAGGTTCTCGGCGGCTGCGAGTCCGGAGTAATGCCTAACCTACTCACCGAGGTTGAGTCAGCTTCTAAGTGTGCAATGTGTGGGACACTCCTCGAAGACTTTAGCATCGTTATTGGGGGGGAGGGATGCCCTTCTAACTGTACCGATAGCACGGCGTGCGCTAAGCAAGAGTAAGCTTGCCGGATGCTTGACTTGCTCTCTGGTTCTTAAAACCTGGATGCTTTGTTCTTGAAAGCAACGTGTAAATTAATCAAACCCATTAATTAATTGAGTTCTTTTATGTTTCTACAAGTTGGATCAGATTTAAGGGTGCTGTTTCACTAGGTTTGCAGGAGCCTTTTTGATTAACTATAAAGCTAGACGCAAAGTCAGTGCACCTTGGAAACAGACCTGGTTGTTGGCACCAAGGATAGATAGAACTGAAGGATAGTTGGCCCAGCATACAAAAGTGTAAAGGCATACGTTGGGCGGCATAAATAGTATGACTGGAAGAAAAGAAAATGAAACAGTAGGTGAAATTGTGGCCAAACGCTGGTCATGTTCCTGAAAAGGGCACATGAGAGACAGGAGATACAAGATTAACTCCCCCAACTATGTTAAGATTTCTGTAAAGTCTTATTGTAGTTTACTTTTCGTCAGTCTTTCTAGGCCTACCTTGAACTTTGATCCTCCTTCCTTGACCCAACCCTAACTCGAACCCTAACCCTGATTGCTGGAGAGGTGTGAGTCACTACTCCTAGGTGACATTTTACATTTTATCTTTAAAACTCACACAACTATTTCCTTCTATCCCTTTTATGGACCGTGTTTGATTTGAACAACTGGAGAAAAACAGAGTTTCTCTAACGAGCAAGATGAATTGCCTTTGTGGTTCAGCAAATTAGGACTTAACAGCCAAAGGGTCAAGAGGGCAATTCCTGTGTAATACCAAATTATAAATCTCATAAATAAAAACAGAAGCACCTTGAGAGTCCGAGGACTCAATTCTCTGGAGTTGGAGGTAGTTGAGAGCCTCCAGATGCAGGTGCAGGGAATCAAATCCTTAACAGAAGGTCCTAATGTGGATCTTTCTTGTTTGTTCTCGTTATTTAGAGAACATTAGTTTCTGTAACCCAGCCCTCATAGGTAAGACCTTACATATTTAATACAGTGTGTAATTCCTGGACCATCTTAACTATTGTGATGTCAACTCAGCATTATGAACTAGGATACTTTTCCCAAACATCACAGCATAGCTAGTCTCTCCAAAGATTCAAATCCTTTATGTATAGATATTTACATTAAAAAACAATGAGAGTAATATATTATGCATCATATGACAGCATTCCCAGGTCCAGCTGTCATTTGAACAAATTTATAGAGACATCCAGAATACCCCATTCAAGGCGGAGGGTCAGGGGGTTATACCAGAAAACAGCCCAATTCTGTTACTATTATGCTTACTACCTGGCATCATTTTTAAAATTAGCTTCTCAATTACCATCTGAAAAAAAAGATTCTGAGTAGCATTATTCAAGACAACTCTAAGAAGCTGGATATGCTGGCATCTGCCTTTAATCCCAGCACTCAGGAAGCAGAAGCAGGCAAACCGCTTGATCTCCAGGCCAGCCTAGCCTGTGACTTTTAGGACAGCCAGGACTTCATAGAGAAACTGTGTCTGTCTCAAGATAATAATAATAGTAGTAGTAGTAGTAGTAGTAGTAGTAGTAGTAACAACAACAACAACAACAACAATAATAATAATAATAATAATAATAATAATAATAATAATAAATCCTTTAAAAGAGAAATGTCAACTCTAATGCTAGGTAAGTCAGTGCATTCCTGTAATCTTAGCACTAGGGAAACAGGCAGAAAGATCACAAGTCAGAAGCCAACCACAACTACATATTCAGTTGCTTAGGTGGCAGTGTAGCAGTCTAGAATCGTGTCAGAACACTTCCTTGTGCCAGTCACCTTTGATTCTTCAAAAAACTTAAATATATAGTAGGTCTGTTCTTTATGAGAAATTAATAAAGTGAGTTTGAAACGACCCAGTTCCCTGGTTAGTTCTGGTCACTTGTCATCAGTTATAATACCTATGGAATATATTTTATTTATTTTAAACACTGTTTTCCCCTGCCCCCACATGCACACAAACATACACACTTTTATTTGAAGGATGGCCCTGGGACAGGTATTGAGGTCAGAGGATAATTTGTGCAAATTAGTTCTCTCCTTTCACCATAAGGGTCCCAGGGATCAAAATCAAATTGTCAAGATTGAAAGCAGTCACCTTTACCAGAGGATGTATGTTTTGTTTTGTTTTGTTTTTCCAGACGGAGCTTCTCCGTGTAGCCTTGGCTGTCCTGGAATTGACTGTGTAGACCAGATTGACTCAAACACACAGAGATCTACCTGCCTTGACCTCCTGCTTGCTGGGATTTTTTTTAAGTGTCTTGTGTCAATTATCTGTTGTCTTACAACAAACTACAATGAAATTTAGTTGCCCTTGGTAGAGTCCTCCTCCCTTCCCCCTTGGGATGAGACTCAAACTGTGGGTGAGTATGTCCTGAGATATTACAGAGCTGCTTCATGGACAGCTTGGGAAGTGAAATGAATAATTACTGTTACATCTGCAATTAAAACAGCTAGTTAAAGATGGGTGATGGTGCCACATGCCTTCAATCCCAACACTGGGGAGGCAGAGGCAGGCAGATCTCTGAGAGTTCTAGGCTATGGTGGTCTACAGAGTGAGTTCCAAGACAGCCAGAGCTATATAACAGATCCTGTCTCAGAAAAAAAAAAAAAAAAAAAAGTGATCTTTTAACACCCGCTGAAACACATAGGTGGAAACACTGTTGCAATATATTCTACTGAGCCTGCAACTTTTTTTCTTTACTACCACTCATTTTAATATCTTTAGTATTTTTATTAGTGATTTAGGAGAACCTAGAAAAAAGTAATTATAAATACTGGCTTACATACGTGTGTGTGTGTCTGTCTGTATAGTGCTTGTTCTGAGACAAAGTCTTGCTAATGTAATCAAGTTTGCCTTCTGTATCTCAATACTTCAGATTCCACTTTCTGAGGGCTGACCTTTCACACTTGTACAACCACACCTGATTTTGTGGTTACATGTGTGAGTGTATTTAAATGTAGTGCCTTAACACTGGCCAGCTGCCCGGGATCTTGTAAATTAAACCACATCCATGCTCATGAGTTCAAGCAACCCTTACTCAGTGATTTTGAAAAAAGAAAGAAAATTAAAAGGACATGAAAGTAGGAGCAGGACGTATTGGCAAGAAGACAAAGAGATAGGAATGAGGGTGAATACAAACAGAAGACATTACATAAATATATAAAGTTATCAAAGATTAAATTAGATTTTAATTTTTCTTTGTCTGTAACCCTGGACATCCTGGAACTAAGTCTGTCAGCCCAGGCTGGCCTTGAACTCAGAAATCTGCCTGCCTCTGCCTCCTGAGTGCTAGGATTAAAAGTGGATGCCACCATGCCCAGCTGTATTTTTTTTTTTTTATTTTTTCTAAAACTGTAATGTAGTGGCTTTAAACAGGAACCATTTCTGGCTCCTGATACTATAATTTGGCTGAGCTCCCCTGTGCCGCTCTGCTGGTGAGATTGCTTACTTAGCATAATCACCTGCATCTTAAACAAGGTGAGTGGTGGGTGACCGGCTCACTTCCATGGCTGACAATCAAGCTGAGGCTGTTGGCTTAATTACAGTTCTCCTCTAATTAGACATCTCTACCAGGAAAACCTAGTGTCTTACCTGATCATCGCATTCCGAAAACAAAAACATCAGTGTGCAAGTGTTTTTCAAGGAAGGCCCTGCTTGGCTTCTTTGGAATGTCTCAGTAGCCAAGGACAGTCACATGGCTAACCCCCTCCGTGGTCCCTTCCCATGACAGAAACAGATTTACAAAAATCCCTAGTGATTTTGAGAATAATGCTGTGTCTGCTGTCTTTGAGAGATGGTATATAAATCAGGAATGATACTTCTCATGATGTGTGGATGAGGAGACCTCGGGTTCTGTC
>JADRCD010201370.1:0-12681 GCA_019843815.1 Montemys delectorum
TGAAGCCAGTATTAAAGTAACAAGTGGGCTGTTCTCATTCTGTTTGATACTAAATCTCTGGGGTCTGGAGTTGAGTCAACATTTACAACATTCTCGGTTTGGATGTTCAGATAGTCCACAAGTCATGATTTCTCAACTTAGGATTTTATTTGACTATACAGTGCTGCCAAGGCAGTATACATTCTGCCCAGTACATTAGTATATAATGCACTTCAACTCTGGCTGTTTTCAAGTGAGGACACAGACCCCTTGAAAGAAGAGGAGCATCTGTGGTCAAGCTTCAAGGTCATCATGGTTGCATGTGGCTCGTGGCCCCTGTATGGAGTGGTTCCCACCGTTCCTGTCTGAGAAGGGAACTTCCTGTGCTTGGGCTGCTGATTCGAACAGTATGGATCATCCTGAACAACTACTTGCTTCTTGGGGAGCTGGGGTTTTGGTATGTGCCAGGCAGTGATAGCCTGTGTTCCTATGAGATCCCTGAGCTCCCAGGCCCAGGTCAGCTTCCCTGGTAGGCAACACTTGACATGTGTTGTCACAACTTGTTGCTGGGAAAATTGAGTGTGTCTTGTGTGACTCCACTGGGCAAGGATACTTGAGAGTTCTGCTCTACCTCCTTCCGGGTACATTTCCTGGTGTTGTGACCTCTCATGGCAGTTAATGTTGGCTGTCAGTGTTGCATGATGCCTCATTAGTCATCAGACTGGAAAAGGATGTCTTAGTGACCTGGCACCTGCCTTGAGTAGTGACCTCAGTTGAACCTGAAAAGTGTTTACATCCTCACTGTAGACCTTGGGGCCAGTTAGCAACAGTAGCCGCCGCAGCAGCTAAAATTATCCAGAGCAGCATGTTAAGTGTTTATGGCATTATATATTGACTCCATGCTTATTTGCTTAGCCCCTCTGAGGTGAGCACTGTTACCTCTGCTGAAACGAGGAAGCAAAGGATAACTAACGGGCTTATAAAATGTATATAGTGTGATAGTTAATCTTAGGTGGCAGCTTGCCAGAATTAAAGACTACAGCAGCTTCCCACACTCAGGTGTGGTTTCAGTTACCCAAGGTCAACCAGGATCTAAACGTATTAAGTAGAAACTTCTGGATGTAAACCATTCATAAAATTTAAATTATACATTATTGTCTGATGTACCCAATGAGACCTCACCCTGCCCATGTAAACCATCCTTCTGTCTAGCATAAGAAAAAAAAAAAGAACAGCATGTATCAGGCTTGTTGTATCTGAAGCTTCAGGCATCCACTGGGGATCTTGCAACACACCCCCAGGAACAAGGAGGCAGTACTGTGCCTGGAGAGCTGATGAGATATTACTTATATACATTAGAGGGTGATTCTGGAGAAGACTGATAGGTAAATTGGCGACCTTACTAAGTAGGGAATATCCATCTTTAATATAACAGGTCATGCTATTGGCCACAGCCCTGGATAGAACAAAGAAGGAAAGAAAAGGATTCCCTCCCTCTTCCTGCTGTGGCACATCAAGACTGCAGGCTGTCCAGCCTTAGGACTTGGGGACTTAGCCAGAGGCCCCAGGTTCCAGGGTTTCAGCCTCACACTTAGCATTACACCAATGACCGATCTCTCTGTTTTTAGGCTTTGGACCTAGACTGAGCTATGCTGCTTGCATCCCTGGGACCCCAGCTGTAGACAATCTGCCATGACACAGAGGTCTTGGCCTCCATAATGACATAGCCAATTTTGCTAATGCATTTCATCTTGTCTGTCAGTTTCCATGTTCATGCAATTGGATCTGCCCCTGTGGAGAGTCCTCACCTATCAAGTAGTGTGTGTCGGGGCCAGTCCCAGCAAAGGCTGTGGAGCTTCAGGGATGCTGACCATGTTTGTCTCCAAGCTGTGAAGAGCTTGGTTGACTTCACTGAGCCCACTCCCCTTTAGACTGAGCCAGTTTGCAGTCAGTCACTTACAGGTCATTTCTGGAAGTCACAGGAAGGACTTCCCCCACCTACAAGGAGCTGTGGCCATCCTGAGGTTTCGCTCACCCTTGGCTTGTAGTACCTGCCTGTATTCTCGACTTGGCATGCTGTCACACGTTTTCTTTCCTTCCAGGTGTTAATGGAGCCTGTGCTCAAGTGGAGAAATGTCCACGGCCATAACCCTCTGGTGAGTAGTTTGTCTCTTGCACAAATGCCAGCTTTTCCTGTGAGTACCTAAGAATGCTGGTGCTGAAACCTGAGCCCAGCACAGCCAGTTTTTGTCCCCACTGTTATAGCTGATTCGGAGGAAAGGGGACTGGTGAGCCAGGGACTTCTGAGGCCTGGATGTCAGCTGTCTCTAGTGCTCCAAGTGGCTTAGCTTCCCTTGACTTTTATTCCAGGTCATCAGGTTTCTCGATGAGCCTCTGATTTGGGTTTGGGCTTCACATTGTCTAGGAATAGATCTCTGTGGTTTCCCCTGAACCTACCTATCTTCCTTCCCCATGTGGCTCTACTCCCTCCTACACTCTGAAAGCATTGTGCTGCCTGCTTGAAAAAAGATTGATAGGGCTGGAGAGATGGCTCAGTGGTTAAGAGCACTGACTGCTCTTCCAAAGATCCTGAGTTCAATTCCCAGCACACATTACAGATGCCTCACAACCATCTGTAATGGGATCTGATGCCTGCCCTCTTTTGATGTGTCTGAAGACAGCTACTCATATAAATTAGATAAATAAATAAATCTTAAAAAAAGATTGATAAGAAGCAGATACTATCAGAGGGGATAAAGAAAGGGACTGTGGTCCTGGGCTCCCATGCCATGGTATGAGGCACTTAGTATATCCCAGCTAAGAAAATTGGTCCTGGAGGTTTAGCAGTACCTCTCAGTGCTTTGGCAATACCTCACGGGGTTCATTAGACTCAGGCCCACAGCAGACAGCACTGTGTCTGCTATGCTCACTGTGTTTGTTGGAACACAGCTGCATTGCCTAGGCTTTAGAATCCACTTGCTCATTCACTCAGAGAGGATTTATTGTTATATCCCTTCTCAAACAAAAATAAAAGTGCAGAGAAGAAGCTGGCATAGTGTCACATATGCCTGTGATCTCTCCACTTGGGAAAGTTCCAAGTTCCTGACCACCCTGGCTGTATAGTAAGACTTGGGCTTCCCTCTTCTCTCCAGACAGAACCCCCACCTCATCCCCCCAACACACACACACACACACACACACACACACACACACACACACACACACACGCGCGCCCCAGAGAGAGAAGCAAAAGATTACTAGAGAGCGGAGTAGGAGTGCTTTTATCTGTAGGTGACAGAAGATTAAGGGCTGGCCTCTATTTTATTACAGTCGGTAGCAGAATGCATCTCTGTGAAGGCGACATTTGTCAGAGACCTACACTTGAGGGAGGGGTCACTGCAGGCCCCTGGAGGAAGAGTAAAAGAGGCAGGTGCCAAGGCCCTGAGATGGGGGCTGCTTGGCATGCTTGTAGAACACTAAGGAAGCTTGTGTAGCTGGAAGCTGATTGGCCAGAGAAAGAAGGGTAGGAGACAAGCCGATGACGGTGGGTTTCTAGGGCCTGTGGGTTCAGATGGGGTTTGAATTTGATTTGAACCAAGTGCAAAGTCCCTAGAAGGGAGATGTTAGCAAGCTCATTTTGGCTGCTGGATAAAGAACAGACCACAGGGAAACTCCACGGCCATCTATGAATGTCTGAGTGCTTTTTCCTCAGGCAGCACATCCTGGTCTGGCCGTTAGGGGCTCTCTTATAATTGCATTCACATCTGTCTCTGTCCACCTACTCTGAGAGTCCTACTGGTGTCCCGAGTACATCTCTGGTCCCTGCCCTGCCCCTGTGGGCTCCCTGAAATGGTTTTCAGGGACTTTTAGACCTGGGTCCTGCACTTGCCACTTGGACACAAAGTGCTTTGTTTTCCGTTCCGCAGAGTCTCATGTACCGTGATGCCAGTCGATGGGGTCTCACGCTGCAGACATACGTGCAGCTCACCATGCTGGACCAGCACACCCGTCCTCAGGTACGTCGCAGGTCTCACTTTGGACCTTGCAAACATCCTTCAGATTGACGTGTTGTCAGATAGGGCCTCTCACTAAGATGTCCCTTTGGGCCTTTATGCTGTGCAGCCTTCTCTGGTTTCAGTGAGGTCTCCTGTCCTCCCAGGTGGCTGTCTTGGTGCTATCCTGAGCTCATGTCTGTAATCTGATGAAAAGTTGATTAGGATAACACTCATAATGCAACCTTCTGAGACTGTACTTGTGCTCTGTGAAGTATCTCCTTTAGTCTCAGGCATCTAAACTACAGTTGTCTTACTTGACATCAAGCCTTGAGTTCTCTCTGGCTTCTGGAAAGTATGAAGGCTGATGGGTTTTCTCTGTTATACCAACACATGCACACACGTGAGATTCCTGTCACAGCTCTGTGCGATTCTTTAACACAGAGTGTTTCCCCTGGCCTGTGGCACCATTGTCACCCCAGGGCTTGTTAGAATTGTTCATTTCCTTGCTCCTCCCCAGATCTACTGAGTCAGGAAATCTAGGGTTAAGGTCTCGGAGTTGTGCTTTATCCAGCTGTGCAGGACTCATGGGTGTGTGTTCTGTGTGTCTACATGTTTGAGAGTGGTTGATCAGACCTTTGTGAGGTCTGGATTTCAGGTTCTTGAAAGAGTCTGGTTCACCTTGGGTTACAACGAGGTGTTGGGGCAGGACAGGACACACAGCCATATTTAGGCCCTTTCATTTGCAGGGGCAGATTATCTTAGGAGGTAAGGTGACAAGGGTGCCCACGGCTGCTACTTATGGGCAAAGCTTTAGACACAGCCAGAGCCTTCCCCTGTAGGGGACAGGACTCGTCTATAGCCAGTTACATTAGCACAGTCACTAGGCTGAGCAGTGTGCTCTAAGTCTGGCTCCCTGCAGCTGTAGGTATCATTCTTCTGTTGGCATAAATTTGTATTTTTTCAAATTGATAGATGTGAATAAAATCTTTAGAAGAATATGAGTTTGTCCTCTCCAAATGGTTTCCTAAATGATAGAGAGCAGAACACCTGCAGTTAGCACCTTCCCCTTGGTTTGCTCTGCTTTGCCTAAGTGGGCATTCTAAATTATATCTGATGATATGTGAATATTATGGGATGCGGGTAGAAATCTGCTAAGGGAGCAGAGACAGAGCTGGTTCAACTAAGCAGAAAGTGATGGCTGAAGAGGGGGCCAGAAACAGATGGACAGAGAAAGAGAAGAGCAGCACATGCAGAAGGGACAGAAGGACAACAGATGGGTGCTCAGGGTCCAGGAGGGCAGGGAGGCGAGCAGAGTGTCAGACGGACAAGTCCCTCCTGCTCTCCAAAAGATGACCCATGGAAGGTGCAGAAAGGTGATGTCCATTCTCTTCCTTGTTGGTCAGAGAACTTGTCAGTTTCAGCAGGCAGTGCTTCCCCAACTCTACCTTTTGGGGCTCTGTTTCAGACACCCAGGTCCTCAATCCGGTGGTCCCCGGCTCAGGGCTCGACTCACTAGACTGCGTCAGTAGGGCGGCTTTGCCAGCATGTTCCATAGCCTAGTGGGTCTCCCTTCTCCTGTGAGAGGTACTGTGGGGCTGCCACTGGCAGCCCTGGGCCCCACACGGCTCCCTTTATTTTCCTCTGTCCTCTAAACTTCAGGTTGGCTCAGGTCAGGGTGGAGGGAGATGCATAGGGAGCCTCAGGGCAGATTTGACTTCTGTCGTCCTGTTGTCCTCCCTCACAGTCTCTGTCCAGCAAAGATGGAAGGGACCCGTGAAAGGGCTGGGGCAAGTTTTCAGGGCTTTCTGTACCTTTCTCCTCGCCTGAGAGTAAATCCCTTTTTCATTCCTTTAGATGTCACCTGTACGGTTGATGGAAAGGTCAATTTACAGCGCAAGATACATTTTTGTAGAAAACCTGTATAGAAGGTACTGTAGCTTATATCGTCTATCATTTATTAAACAACTGATTTTGTGTATGTGTGTGTGTAGGTAGGTGTGGGTGAGTAGGTGTGAGTGTGTAGGTGTGGGTGGTAGGTGTGGGTGTGTAGGTGTGAGTGTGTAGGTGTGGATGTGGAGGCGTGTGGAGGCCAAAGGACAACCTTGAGTGTTGGTTCTCAGGAACTACTCTCTATAGTACTTTAATTTCTTTCTTCAGGTTTATTTAGTTTTATGTGTGTGAGTAATGTTCTGCTTACATATATGTATGTATATGTGCCATGTGTGTTCACAGAGGACAGACGAGGCTATTAGATTACCTGAACTGGTGTGGACTACAGGTGGTTGTGAGCCATGTGGGTGCTAGGAGCTGAACCCAGGTCCTTTGAGCTAGTAGCAAATGTTCTTAATCACTGACCCTTTCCCCAGCCTCCACTGTGTCTTTGAGACAGGGTCACTCACTGGCTTAGTATCTATCACTTCTAGGCTAGGCCGACTGGCCAACAAACCTCAGGGATCTGCCTGTTTCTAGTTCTCAGGGCTGAAATTGCGAGTAGATAGCCACATGACCATGCTTTTTATATGAGATCTGGCAGTTAAACTCAGCTCCCATGGCAGCACAAATACTTTACCAACAGAGCTGTCTCCTTGGCCCTAAACTACTGCTGGTGGAGTTGCCTATCCACCTGGCAGAGACCACGTGCCAACAGTATTGATGAGCTTCTGTTGCTTTATAACATTGTGTAACAACTACAAACCCAGTAGTGACAGCCACCTTCCTTTATTGCCAGGTCAGTTGGGAGGTCAGCCAGATGACTCCTTTTCCTTGGCTGGGCTTAGCAAAATGTCTTGGAATGAGCTGGACTAGTATGGACTTGGCCAGGGTAACCCAGGCTACTCATTTCTCTTCCTCTTGCCTGTTATCCCCTCTGGGACCAGAAGCAAGCATAGGCCATGTCATCTCATGTGTGTGGCATAGGGCAAGAGTCCCAGTGGACACACAGCAGCACACTTGCAGTTGATGCCCAGGGACGGTAGGCGAGAGGGCCGAGGGGGTCCATGGCACAGTGCAAGCTGACAGGAAGATGAAGATTTGGGATGCCTAGAGCAGTTAGTCTGCCCCAGGCTTATGCTGTGTGTAGCTTCTGACATTATTTATCTAGACAGTTGGAAGGCTTCGGGTGACCCACCAGTGCTTTGGGCTCAAGTGTGTGGGCCTACATTTCTGTGCTCAGGTTATGGATGATTTGGGAGGGTCTTAGAGGGTTGCAGAGGAAGTCTGAAGTTTCAGCCCTTTTTGAGCTGTCTGTCTTTATAGCCATGTGTCTGGTCTCCATGTCCTTGTCAGTGGTTGATTCTTACCACCTCTTCCTCCTCTGAGCCTGCAGTACCACTGGCACTTCTTGGGCAGCTGGTCCTGACACTTGTGCAGAATGTTCCTGGCTTATGGTTCCGCCCCAGCCCTGAAAGAGAGAGAGAGAGAGAGAGAGAGAGAGAGAGAGAGAGAGAGAGAGAGAGAGAGAGAGAGAATGCGCGCGTGTGTGTGTGCCTGCGCACGCGTGCTCATGCATGCCTACCTGTGCCTGGTGCCCACGGAGGTCAGAATAGGGCATTGGTTCCTCTCAGACCAAAGCTATGTACAGCTGTGGGCACTGGGAATCAAAACCTGTCCTCTGCAAGAACAATCGCTCCTAACTCCTGAGCCATCTCTCCAGTTCCCTGACCATCTTGTCTACATGGACAGAGCCTCCTGGGTTTTGCTTTTGGTGTTGTGCTGTGAATCAGACCCAGGTCCTTGTATATGCCAGGCAAATTCTTTGCCACCAAGCTACACTCCCCTTTCTGCTTTTAATAATGAACTTCTTTGTAGTATTTGAGACATTTATTTGCATTGGTAACGTGGCTAATTTTACTATGTAAAAGCAGCAGTTTCTGGGGTTCAGCTTCACATGATTACTTAGTTGCTTGTTACTTGTCCCCAGCTGGATCAACCGCTCCCTCTCTGAAGGCAGAGACAGTCTCTGCTTTACTGCCCTAAGCTGAACAAGCAGAGGGCCCTGCTTAGTGCCTGTTCAAGCTGGTGAGATGGCTTTGGCCTCTAGCCAACTTGTTCCTCAGTGCCCACCCTCTCTTTAAACTCCTTCTTTTGAGGGGGCACACCCCTGCTGGTCCTGAACTGTTGTGCTTTGGGCTCTTGGGTCTTCAGGGCTTCCTGAATGAGATGCTCTGCTCTCTGGCCTCCTCACGTCAGACTGTGTTGTGAGTGCAGGAGCAGGAAGCTAGAGCAGGCCCTCAAAATTGCTTTGCCCTCTGACGGAATCTTCCTTCTGAGCTCAGCTTGCCTTCCAAGCAGGCTGCATTCCTGAAGATGCCCTCCTTCCTGCTACTTGGTTTCCAGAGGGGTAAGATAGTCTCCTGCTTGGTTCCCCCAGCCTTGCCTGCTCCACTGCTCCCTGTCTTCCAGCACCTCAGCAAGAGGAAGGGCAGTGGCAGAGCACAAGCAAGGATGCCCCATGCATGCTGAGGCAGAGAGAGAGAGAGAGAGAGAGAGAGAGAGAGAGAGAGAGAGAGAGACAACGAATGCGAGCGCACTGCTTCTGTCTTGAAGGCTGTTGGAGCTGGTTTGTGAGGTGTTAACCTGGAGTAGAATGGCAGGAGGTGAGGGGAGAGTGAGAACTCCTTGCTATCTCCATCCCTTCTCAAGGTAGGCTGCCTGTGCAGCAGAGCCCCCTTCCCCTAGGTCCTGGTGGGCCTAGCTGGTGCCTTATGGCTGCCTTTCTTCATTAAGATCAACAGGGCAGCTCTGAGCTTCCTTTGCCTTGCTCTGGGCTGTTTATGGGTGGCAGAGGAGAATGATGTCCCCTCCCTTTTTTTCTCCTCTGTGTTCCTTTTCCAGCTCTTTTCCTGTCCTGGTGACTTCATGGTTGTGCCTCCCCGGCACCTGTGGTTTGGATTTTTATGAGACCGTGAAGCACAGAAGAGTTTAGTCTTGTTTCTGTCCTTGTGATCTAATTGTTTTGAGGTTATATAGCCTTCAAGGGAGCAGGTTCCCTGAAGACCTTCCTGTAGCCTGGAGACCTTTGAGGAAGCCGAAGACTGTTGGCCCACCTGTGGTCATGGGTAGTTCAGAGGCTGCTGCAGCACAGGGCACTCTGAGAGCAAGACTACTTGTCTCAGGGTACAGGAGCATGGGAGAGGACCATGACCCTCAGACTTCTGTGGGGATGGCTTAGCACTTTCCCCCAGCCCCCTCCCCACCCTGCTAACCATCCGGACATTTCTTCTGAATATCATCTTTTATCCTAGGA
The DNA here is from genome assembly GCA_019843815.1 of Montemys delectorum. Taxonomy (NCBI): domain Eukaryota; kingdom Metazoa; phylum Chordata; class Mammalia; order Rodentia; family Muridae; genus Montemys; species Montemys delectorum. The sequence continues at coordinate 9,220 of JADRCD010201370.1, forward strand.
ATCTTGTGTTTTCTATTATGTCCCCATAGTGTTCTTCTCTTCACATCTATAAGTTAGTCTGTGTACTTATCCTGAGGAATAAGCATGATAATCTCGTAAATACCATGCTTAGTGAGAGGCCTGGAGTGCTCCTTCCCGAATCTCATGCCCTGAGCCCTGAGCCCTGAGCCCTGAGCTCTGAGCCTTGAGGTCAGCAGAAAGAACCTGGGTGAAGCATTGGAAGCAGCTTTTCTAGATGGGTGATTGGCTTGAGAACTGGATCAGCTTTGTTAGTCCTTAGACAGTGGGGCATTTGAGATTGGCTGGGCGGTGGTGGCACACGCCTTTAGTCCTAGCACTTGGGAGGCAGAGGCAGGCAGATTTTTGAGTTTGAGGCCATTGAGCTCTGAGAGTTGTCCTTGGGACTGAGGGTTTATGGTGGTGCAGCTTTCCTCTTTCTTACACTCAGCCTGTGGTTTCCATTTCACACGTGTTGCCTGAGGTTCTGCCAGTTGGGTTTTTATACTTTTTGTGGTAAAGGCTCCCAGGTTTCTGTCCAGGCCTAGAATGAGGCAGCTGTCAGCTAAAGGCTTTCTGTTTTGACGGTGAAAAGGGTTTCTATCAGAGGACCAATGGGAGAAGAAGGGAATTGGGGTTCGTGTAAGGTCACTGTCCTTATAACTCCAGCGTGCCCAGTGCATGGTTATCACAGTGGGGTTTCATAGAAGAGATTGTCTAGAGCTTTCTGCCTCCTGTGCCCATTTCATCCTGCTCTATGAGAATTAGTCACCAAAGGTAAAAGGTGCAGAAAAACCAAATAAAGAGGCAGATAGATCCAGGACTGTGCAAAGTGCAGTTTATTAGGGCCTTGTGGGCAGAAGTGTGTCTTGGGTGACAGCAAATGGAGGATGGATCCCAGCACCCTAAAGCAGGAAGAGAGACTTATATGTTCAGGCAATCGGGAGCACCCGGGTTTTCTTAGACACTGTTGGGGTTGCTGGAGGTGGTGGCGCACGCCTTTAAGCCCAGCACTTGGGAGGCAGAGGCAGGCAGATTTCTGAGTTTGAGGCTAGCCTGGTCTACAGAGTGAGTTCCAGGACAGCCAGGGCCACACAGAAAAACTCTGTCTCGAAAAACCACCACTCAATAAACAAAAAACTGTCAGTGTGTCCTGTGTCAGTTAAGAAGCAATCTGGACATCCGTGATGAGCATACATCACCCTGGATTGCTATCTGAACATCTTTATTTGCTCTTCAGGGCTTGGAATACATGCCAGGTTCATGTGGTGGATAACATAGAGTTACATAGAATATATGAACCTGTTGTTTCCAGCCTGTACCACATGTGATGCAGAACTAGCTTGAGTGGTATCCTTACCCTGCATTTGGACCAGAATGTCTTGGTTCTTACGTGTGGAAGCTCAGTTGGAAGCTGGTATGCTTCCCTACTTCCTGTGATGCCCAGGGCTTGGTAATGTGCAATGGTAGATAGCCCTTTCATAGACAGGGATCTATGAAAGCCATGGCTGACCTGTCAGTGCCAGGTTCATCCCTAGGGCTCCCTGGAGCCTTTGCTGAGGATCTGGTAGGGCCTGGCTTTGCAATCTGTAACTAAAGGTGTGGGTTTCTGGAAAAACCCACAGACATGATTTGGTGCTGTACATTGCCTCAAAGCAAAACATCTCAGTGCTCTTGCCTTTGGGATCTTGAACAAGGGAAGAGAACCACAAAGGAGAAACCCACCTCTTCCGGTGAGGTAGGAAGGCAGAGTACCACCATCAGTCTGAGAGATTTGTATGGATTGCTGAAAAGGAAGATCAGCTTTCTGCTGTCCTCAGGAACAGGAATGTCTGAGCTGTGTGCCCTGGGCTGTGATGCAAAGCTGAAGGTGATACAGCATCATATAGCTAAAGAAGCCACACAGGCAGCTGTGCAGTAAGCTCTGTGGCTGAGGAATTGAGCAAAGGTTTTACAAGACTTCCTGGTCCTCCTTTTCTAAGGACAGGGGTAGAGGAATGGAGTGGGCCCAGCTGGGAACATGGCATTGACTCACCTGGCACATGAGAAGAACGGGCAGGTCCTCCCCAGCCTCCCTGCCCAGAACCAGAACCAGGAGGCCAGGCCACAGAAGTATGCTGATCTAGATTAACCCCACAGGGAGGACAACTAATGCAGTGGGGAGCAGGTGGGGCTGAGGGTGAGGCTCGGGCTGAACCCCCATGTTATCCTCAGCTGGAACTTAGGGCTGGAACAGGAAACAGTGTATTTAAGTATCAGGTTTCTGCCTTAATTTGTTTGAGATAGTGTGTTATTGTGTAGCCTAGGCTAGTCTGGAACAAAGAATTATGTAGCCCGGGTTGGTGTCAAACATGAGATCCTCCTGCCTCAGCCTCCGAAGAGCTAGGATTACAGGTGGGTGCCACTACGACCAGCTTTTGATTTGTCTTTTTGAGCACCAGGTACTACCAGTTGAACTAAATAGAAACCTAGTACAAAGTATGGTGGGCAGTGGGACTGTTTGTGGCTCAGCTAATGAATTGATTGGACTCTCTGTCTTTTGGTCAGGATCACTATTGCTGTGATGAAACACCATGACCTAAAGTAGCTTGGGGAAGAAAGTATTCCACTCACAGTTCCATAGAAGAGCTCATCATCAAAAGCAGTTAGAACAGGCAGGAACTTAAGCAGGGATGGAACCTGGAGGCAGGAGCTGAGGCCATGGAGGGATGCAGCTTACTGGCTTGCTCCTCATGGCTTGCTCAGCCTGCTTTCTTATCAAAACCAGCATGCTCATTTTATGTAAGTATGGAGGCCAGATAAGGACATTGAGCCCTCCTCTATCACTTTTTTTACTTTCTTCTCTGAGACAGGGTCTTTGACTGAACCAAAACTTGCCTTTTGGTTAGACTTGCTGGTCTGGGAGCTCTGTCTGTCTCAGCACCCCAGGCTGGGTTTGTAGGCACAGGGCCATGCCTGGCTTTTTTTTTTTTTTTTCTTTCCTATAGGGAATTGAACTCAGGCACCCATGCTTGCAGAGCCAACACTCTTACTTACTGAGCTTTCCTTTTTTAGTTTTAATATTTAAACTACGTAATAATGCCGCCTCACTCTTGCTTTGAGCACTGGTACTTTGCTCAAGTTTGAAAAGTAAAGAGCAAAGGAGGAAAAGCCTACAGTCTGCAGCTCAGAGGAAAGCACTGTGAGCATTTCTTTTCAAGGTGTGGTTGGGGCATATGCATACAATTTAACCTCCTGTGTTCATTGAGCATCCAGTTCAGAGCCTTTCCCCTGTCTGCATACGACTTTACTACACCATCCTTAAGCTACTGTGTGCTTTTGCTGCAGAGATAGATCAAGACTTCATTTCTCATTATGCTGAACAGTGGTGCATGGCGAGCATCCATGAGCATTTTCACAGAAAATGAGGTCTAGAAGTGAAAATGATTCACCGATCTGCTCCCAACTTGAATGATGTCTCCACGC
>JADRCD010201370.1:13081-24523 GCA_019843815.1 Montemys delectorum
TAGAGGGCAGATAAAGGTGCTTTTGTCTACTTGGAGTTCAATTCCAAATTAGTCTCCATCAATCACTGCCTTGGCCAGCTCCCATCTCCTAGTGGTAGCAGGTCAGACAGATAGATGCTCGGGGTCCTGGCAGTACCACATGGGCATTGGACATTATCTGTGGACCACACTATGCAATATGTTCTTGGTGTTGCCCTTCCAGACAAAAGCCACCCCTTGGTTCTTTGGGGAAATGACACAGCACATGGGTGAGTACAACCCTTTGACCTCTGATTGCAGTGGGAAGATGCCCGAGGTTGACTATGTGATTCTGTCTGAGTGGTTTGACTGGATTATCAGGAACATTGATGTCTCTGTTGATCTGATAGGTAAGGCAGTCTCTCTGTCCCCTACCTGGAGCTTCCCTGGGCACAACTGAGTATACTTGGGAGATAGCAGGCAGGGACACCTATCACCCATGATTCCTTCTCTAACATACCTCCCCAAGGCAGGCAGGATTCAGGGGTTTCTTTTGCCTGTGAAGGAGCTCTGGCCTTGGTTCCTTAAAGTTCCTTCTTCTGAGTCAACTACTTCCAGGGCCCCCATCTGTTCTGATCTGATGGCTTTTCTATATTGTGTGGGAGGGACAGAAATTGGGTAGTGGCTAAAGCCAATAGCTTACCAGACCCTGTCTAAGAGTGGAGTTCCTTTAAGCTTCATGATGATACTGTGGGGCTGAGGGTCAAGACTCCTGTTGGTCCCACAGACTGAGCAGGCTTGGTGAGGCTCCTGCACCTCCACCCCACACCAGGAACACAGCACTCAGAGCCACTTGTACTTTTGCTTCTCAGTTTATCTTCGAACCACTCCTGAAGTCTGCTACCAGAGATTAAAGATGAGGTGCCGGGAAGAAGAGAAAGTCATTCCTATGGTAAGAGACCAGAGCCACCTCCGCCTCATCCTACTAGCCCTCTCCTCCTCACCCATCATGACACTATCAAGGTTGTCTGTAGCAAACACCAGGAAGTACAACTGAGGGGAACTCTGAACTCTGGCTTCCTCTATGGCTTTGGAGCCCTTGCGGGTCCCAGGGCCACTTTACTTCCTGTGGCTCCTGACTCAGGCCTCTGCACTCCCATGTACACGCACGCACGCGCGTGCGCGCGCGCACACACACACACACACACACACACACACACGCACACGCACACGCACACGCACACGCACGCACACTCACTATGGATATACTCATTTGTTCCTGTACAGTAGTTTGTCTTCACACACACACGTGCATCTGCTCACACACCATGACTTAAACAAATGTGCCTTTGCATAGTAGTGTCTTTGTCTTGAGCTGTGACGTCCTTACACTGCCCCGGCCTAGGCCTCCTGTGGTGGTAGCCCCCAGAATAGCATATTCACAGTGTTTCTTCCCATCTCTCTTTACACCGTGAACACTTTTAGATTTTGGTCTTATTTCTTCTGTCTTCAGCATGTGTCCTGGGGCCTGGCACCTAGTAGGTGCTCAGTTAATATTAGACTGAGTACCTTATGTGCACAGTTGTCCTTGAAGGATGGGCAGGGACTTGGCAAGCTCTTTTGGGACATCATGGTATTCTGGACTTAAGATGAGCTGGGGCCCTGAAAGGCCTGTCTGATCCCTAAAGCTCATCCAGGGTTTGTTTTGGACTAACAAGGGACATCTTAGCTATGAAGGTCCAGGCCATGCTCTGGGCATTTCGTTTGAAATCTCAAAGACAGGAGTGATGATAGAGGATTGAGCATTGTGGGCTCAGCTTCGGCAGGCTATGCTGTAATGGAGCTTGGCATTTAGAAATGTCTGGAGTCCTTCCAAGCTGTTATCCAAAGGGTTGACAAGGTCTTTAGGACAAGCTTGGCTCCTGGTACCCAGAGGGAGTCCAGTGGGGTAAGAAGGCAGCAGCATGGTTTGTGGGCAGAATGTTGCTGGAGGAGGTGCCCAGGAGCCGGCACACACTGGCTGAGTGCAGAGAGTGCATGCGGTCAGGGCTTTCCAGAGTGTGGGTAACAATGGCGTTGGGGCATCTGTCTTCTGCCCCCTGTGCAGCCCCACACCAGGCTTTCCACAGGAGAGGTCCTATGGCCTGCCTGGGCAGTCTCTAATGAGTGCTCTACAGGGAGGGTTTAGTAAGAGGAAAGGTTTGATCAGTCCAGGGACACCTGTCATTGACACGTGGTGGACCTGGGTTTCCCACGGAGAGGTGGCAAGAAATGGAAGCTGCCAGGTTGCGAGGTGCATTTAGACTTGGCTGGGGACGGACCAGTGGGGGTTGGGCATTCACTGACCATTTAAATCACAGGCTGTTACCACAGCCAGGGTGATTGGTACAGGGACCTGTGTTCATGGCACTTCCTAATAGTCCTTGAGAAGTCTGCCCTGCCTTGTCCCTGTGAGCCCCTTGGTGGGTGGCATTTTCCCCTTCCCACTCGCCACAGCCTTTGTGTTTCCATGGCAGGAGTACCTCGGTGCTATTCACCGCCTCTACGAGGAGTGGCTGCTCAATGGCAGCCTTTTCCCAGCTGCAGCCCCTGTTCTGGTAAGTCAGTGTCCCTCCCAGAGAATGTCACCCATGCCACAGAAAAGAGACTCCGAGGGACTTGGACTTGAGAAAACTAGTTATTTTAGTAACGTCTCATACCCAGCATCACTACAAAGAAGTCTCCAGTTGCTCTGGACTTGGGTTTGCATTTGGACCTTTGGAAATGAGGTCCCTATTCTTTTTTTTTTTTAAAGATTTATTTATTTATTTTATGTATATGAGTACACGGTAACTATACTGATGGTGTGAGCCATCATGCGGTTGATAGGAATTTGAATTCAGGACCTCTGCTAGCTCTGGCCTAAAGATTTATTATTATTATTCTATCTCATTACACTGTAGCTGTCTTTAGACATATCAGAAGAGGGCGTCAGATCTCATTATGGATGGTTGTGAACCACCATGTGGTTGCTGGGATTTGAACTCAGGACCTTCTGAAGAGCAGTCAGTATTCTTAACTGCTGAGCCATCTCTCCAGCCCAATGGTCCCTACTCTTTAGTGGGTGACACGGAGCCCATCATCATGGTTAGGTGACTTGGTGTCTTCTGAAGGCATCTCAGTGGTTGTCCTTAGTTGTTACATAGTGGCACTTCAGGAGGTGCTGAGGCATACAAGTGCCACACTCCTGCTGCCTCTGAGCTCCCTGACTGACTGTAGCAGTGCCGGTGTGTTCTACCTATCCTTGTGTCCTACTGTGTGCCCTGTGCTCCAGTGTGCTCTTCCTGCATTTCCTCCAGCAGGCACGTGCTACATGAAGCTGTCACATATCTAGCAGGGGACGTTCAGAGTTTATTGTTTCCTTCACTGTGAACAGCAAACCCGAGGGGCTGGGGAAGGGGCACAGCAGCAGAGAGCTTGTCTAGATATGGGCATCCCTGGGTTTAGCCCCCAGCAGCGTCCCTAACTCCTAGTCCCAGTTAAAAGAAAAGGCATTGTTGACCGGATGATTCTTCCTGGGAAATCTGGGTGAGTGTGCCAGTTACCCTGGAGCCAGAGCGTGTGGTTCTGAGCTTCTTGGCCTCTCAGCCTCTTGCCTCCCCAGTGGGCATGGAGATGGCTAGTGTAGCCTGTGACCTATTTGTTTTATTTCCAGGTGATTGAGGCTGACCACAACTTGGAGAAAATGTTAGAACTCTTTGAACAAAACCGGGCCCGGATATTAACTCCAGAGAACTGGAAGCATGGACCGTAGGCCTGAGCCGTCTACAAGACAGTGTCAGGAACAGCCCAGCCAGGGCCAGGCTAGCTGCTAGGAGCATTTGCAAGAATCTACTCTCAGGAGGAGCTGTTACCCGATGAGATCTGTTTTTCACTACAGTACAAACAGCTTTTGTGTGTCAGGTGCTTGCAGCACACATTCCCCCTGGAGCCCCTCCTGGTGGCTTCCTAATGCTGCAGCCCTGTGTAAAAATCATTTACTGTATCCCTGGGGGGTTCTGCATCCTCTGCATCAGGTCACCTCATGGGGTGAGGGATCAGTCTTCTATCCCAGGCAAGGATTTGAACCCCAGAGAGGTACAGGGACTCTTCAAGCCAGAGCATAGTGGAGCTGGGACTATTCAGAGGCTTGGGCTGCCTCCTCCTCAGTGCTTCCCCACAGCCCTGCTGCTCTTTGGGAGAAAAGCTGGCAGTTTGTGGATTCCATCATCTTTCAGTACTGGGCAAGTTTCAAGGAGACTAGACATCACTAAGCATTGGCACACCTCTGTTATTTGGCATGAGCCCAGGGTTTCCTGGCATGAAGGTACTGTAACCTCTATTCCTTTGTCATCTGGACCTCAATGTCCATTGGGAAGTCTTGGGTCTTTGCATGGTACCAGAGTCCTTGAAGTTGAGTTCCTTCCCAGATTCTGCCAGTTTTGTGTCATACTGTGTCAGAAAAAAGGGGCTTATGGGACCTGGACACTGTGCCCTGTGCTGAGTGAGGCCAAGGGCAGCCAGCTGGGCTTCCAAGGCCCCATCACTCTCTTCTGTCCTTGTGTGAGGAGGAGTGCCCGTGCTCCAGGGAGAGTGACAGTGGCCTTAACTCCTTTGAAGTGTTTTTCCATCTGAGAGGATGTCATGGACGACAGAGCATGAAGTCATCTCTATTGGATCAGAAAACACCTTAGCTTTGCTTGGCCATAACTGTGCATCAAAGGTGCAGCTGTTACTTGAACCAGTCCAGACCAAGAGAAAGACCGACCATTCCTTGGAGACAGAGTGAAAAGTCATGGTTTGCCAACAAAGGCGTTTAAAGCCTTGCTGCTCTTGACTTTCTGGAGCGGATGGGTGCATCTGGAGAAGACTGGACACATGATGTAAGGGGAATGATAACTGTATACTGTGGAGACACACAGCCTGGGCTGGGCTGGGCTGGGGCTGCAGATGAGTGTGTGCCAGCTGGCCCTGCTCTGCCTGCCTGTAGCTGCCTGGGAGCCAGAAAGAGGGTCAAGAGTTCAGCTCTTGGTCCTTCCTGTTTGGACCAATTCTTGGGCCCTTTTGGTAGTATGAGATGTAGCACCCAGGGAGATTGTCCATTGGTACCTGCAGTCCAGCAGTAGATAAACCTGAGAAAGGCAGGAACTTTGAACCAGCAGTCCTGATGGGGGCGTCTTTAGAATTTGCAAACCAACAGTCAATGTTACTTGCCCCTTTGCTCTACCAGAGCACCTAAACCCTGATGTCAATATTCTCTCTCTCTCTCTCTCTCTCTCTCTCTCTCTCTCTCTCTCTCTCTCTCTCTCTCTCTCTCTCTCTCTCTCTCTCTTGAGTAAGGTTATACTTTATAGACTGGACTGGCCTTGAACTCTCAGCAGTATTTTTGCCTCAGCCTTTTTAGTTACAGGCATGTAGCACCACATCTGGCTTGTATGCTCATTTTTTGATTTGATGTAATTTTATTTTATTTTATTTTTCATTATTATGTGTTTGGGTGTTTTGCCTGCATATACAAGTGTGCCTGGTGACCACAGAAGCCAGAAGAGGGCATTGGATCTTTTGGGACTGGAGTTGCAGTTGTAGGTTGCTATGGGGATGCTAGGAATTGAACCTAGAGCCCCTAGAAGGGCAGCCATCTCTAGCCCCATGTATTCATTTTTCAAACACCACATTTCCTAGCGTAGTGCGCATGGTTCAAAAAAGCCTGCTGTCCGTGCACCTCGACACTGCAGACCACCTTCAGTAAAGGTTTGCAGAACCTTCCAGCTCATAGATCATACCTGCAACAGTCAGAACCAGCTTTCCCAAGGGCTGCTGTCGTATCGGGCAGACCTGGTAGGGTTAGATGTCATGGAGCAAGTACCAGCAGTAACGCCTCATGGTCAGAAAAGGGCAGGTGGCACATGGCCTAGTTCTTAGACACAGGGCATCACTGCCTCCAGCTGTCTCTGAGTAGCTGGTAGAGCATGGCAGGGATTGGCGTCCCTGAAGAGCCAGAGTGTCCTTGCTTGATCCCAAGACCCTTCCATCTGGGTCAGATTTCACAAACTGGATTTTGGAGGGTCACTGCTCAGGTTTTGTGAAAAATGACCTGTGGCTAGATACATTTGGGAAACGCTCTGATAAGCGAGGTCCTCTTGCTTCCGGCCTCCAGGATTTCTCAGGCTGAGTAGTGGGCTATTGGGGTGTGGGATTCTTGGAGGGAGAGAGATGTATGGTACTTCCCAACCTCTTGGACTCGCTTCCTAAATAAAAACATTTTTATTTTGAATCATGTATATGCCCATGTATCAGTAGCACCCCACTTACGTACATGTGTACAGTGCGTGTGGAATCCAGAGAGGGTCTTGAGTGCCCTGGAGCTTGTAGTTCCATGTTGTGAGATGCTGGCTGTGAGTGCCGGGGGTCAGATTTGTGCTCACTGCATATTTTCCAAAGCTCCTTTGCCAGGTAAGGGGAGGCAGGCAATCTAGGGATAGTTCAGTAACTTGGGGGCTCTTCTGGGTTAGGCAAGGTACTTAATCCCTCTTATAATAACAGGCAACCTAGCTCCTTTACATGCACGTACTATGCACACACCCCTCCTTATGTAACCAGGTTACCTAGCAACATTGGCTCACTACCTCTGTCAGGTTGCACACACACTCCTTGAAACAATGGGGTAAGTTTCTCTTCCTTGAACAACAATCAGATGGTTCTATTCAAATATTTCGCAGTGTGTCTAGGTATGAAGAATAGAAAGGCTGATGTGGCCTCAGCTAGTTTTGGCTGTACATGCAGGATAGGCAAAACTGTGTCCTGGATTAAGCTTTTAGGCAGAATCTTCTATTTTTACCATCTTATGCCTATGCATAACAGGGTGTGTGTATGATGAAAGTCAGATGCATTATGGGAAAGGGTATGCACAACAGAAAGATGATGTCCAAAGCTATAAATCAAAACAGAACCACCTTCACTCTACCTCTTAGTAACAAACTATTTTCTTCCGAACCATAATTGGAGCCCTGAGTATCCTCACCCACAAGTCTTGACAGTGTCCCTCTCCAATCTATTCCATCGCTGCTCTGATTAGAGGTACTTACTATGGCAAGGGAGCACATTCAAAGACCTTTTAGATCTGTGTGGTCCAGCTGGAATGCTGACATAGCGCACACTTTTAACCCCTCTAGCTGTAATACAGACATGCCTTTAGTACACACCTTCAATCCCAAACAATGCAGGTAAGGTTAGTTTGTGGAAGGAAGCAGCTATATTTGAAAGTGATGCCTAATTGAGTGGCAAAGTGACAAATGAGAGAGATTTGACAGAATAGGATATGCCCAACTCTCATGAGGAGAGGGAAGGCAAGAGGTGATTTAAGAGAGCAGAACAGAAAGAGAGGGGCAAGGCAGGGGACAGATTTACCAGGACAGTATTACTGAGACAGGTTGCAGGTGAAGACAGAATGAGACAGAGTGAGAAGGAACCAGAAGGTTAGAACAGATTGCCAAAGTTCTGAGGCCAAGCAGAGCATTTCAGTCAGAAGTTGAGAGAAGCCAGTTTGAATCAGTCAGCTGGAAGAGAAGTTTTGATCCAGAACAGCTGAGTTGAACCAGTCAGCCAGAGTTTAGAAAGAACTAGAAAGGGTGAGCTTATTCAGCAGTAAGCTTCTGAGACAATTATATCTGGTGAGTAATTTACATTTATACAAATTGGTGTGAGCTCTTCTTCTTTTTTCTTTTTTTAAACATTAAGTTAATTTATTGAAACATTTGACTTAGGCATCTACAATGGTGACTTCGACCTCCATTCCTGGCTCCATATTAATGTAATCAGCTCAACAATCAGAAGGACAGTGTAAATCAATGAGTAGCTTGTGGATCCTCACTTGGAAATGATCACGTTTGGAACCTTCACCACAAGGCGTCTTCCTGGTAGTGAGTCTCAACGCTTTGGTACACGTGCTCACCAGCCTTTTTGCATTCAGATTCTTTTCCTTTGCGCCTTTGATCAAGTCTGCACAAACCTCCTCCAGCGACTTCACGTTGCGGGTGGTGAGTGTGACTTGAATTCGGCGAATTGCCATCTCAGGCTCCATGGGCCTCTTCCCTGTAATCTGTAGATGCCACGGCTGAGGCATGCCTGACTGACTCGTTCTTCGGCAGGAGCGAACAGTGGTGAGTCAGGACGCAGCAGACTGTACAGAGCCCCACAGCATGCACCGCCACATCTCGGGAAGCTGAGCCATTATTTTCAGTTCTTTGGATAAAAGGGCCAAGAGCCTAGAAATACCTGCTGCAACTCCGGCAGCTCCCACCAGTAAGAAAGGCAGCAGGCTCACAGGTTCTGGGATAACGGTGCAAGCATCTGCATGGGACGGAGTCCTTCTGTGGTCTATCATCCCAATCTAGCTGATATTCAAAGTCATACCTGTCCAATATTGTGAAACTTGGTACTTGAGAATGTGGGCAGGGCTTTAGATGGGGAGATGTAGGACTCTAGGTCCTTGGCTGTACGGGCTGGTTTTGTGTGTCAATTTGACATAAGCTAGAGTCATCAGAGAGGAAGGAGCTTCAGGTGAGGAAACACCTCCATGAGATCCAACTGTAAGGCATTTTTTTCAATTAGTGATCCATGGAGGAGGGCCCAGCCCATTGTGGGTGGTGCCATCCTTGGCCTGGTGGTCCTGGGTTCTATAAGAAAGCAGGTTGAGCAAGCCAACGTGAAACAAGCCAGTAGGCAGCACCCCTCCATGGCCTCTGCATCAGCTTCTGCCTCCAGGATCCTGCTGTGTGCTGACTTCCCTGAGCTGTGAAGAGCAAGGTGGAAGTGAACGCCAAGTGACCGTGGTGTCTCATCACAGCAATTGAAACCCCTGACTAAGACACTTGACCAAGAAGTGTGTCTGTGAGAGAGATGGTGTAAGTGAGAGTCTCAGCTCTCCCTTGTTTTTGGAGACAGGGGCTCATGTCCCTCTGGCTGGCCTCCAGCCCAGTATGGAGCTGATCTGATTCTCTGGCCTCCATCTCCTGAGTGCTGACGTGCACTTACAGACACTAATCACCATGGTTGGCTTCCCATCTCTTTCTTTGATTCCTTGGCTGTGGGCAGACTTGTTTCTTGAAGAGAAGGGGAGAGCGGCCTCCTTTTCCACTCGCCCAGACCTCACAAACTGGCAGACTCACTTCACTTTCTTTTCACAGGATTCTTCTGTTTGCTTTGGATTTCTTTCTTTCTCTCTCTCTCTCTCTCTTTCTTTATATCTTTCTTTCTTTCTTTCTTTCTTTCTTTCTTTCTTTTTTTTCAAAACAGGGTTTTTCTGGATCGCCCTGGCTGTCCTGGAACTCACTCTGTAGCCCAGGCTGGCCTCGAACTCAGGAGGCCTCTGCCTCCCACGTGCTGGGATTAAAGGCGTGCGCCACCACTGCCCGGCTGTTTTGGATTTCTTAGTGAGTTAACCATTTTCCCAGCACTTGAAACCCATCATGCCCAAGACCCACCCACTTCTACTTCTCAAAGGGAGGCTGTGATTGAGAAGGAGGGTGAAAACACTGGGCGTGCTTGCCGAAGTCTCCCCTCTGTCCTCACACCTTTGAACCTGTCCTGCTTCTCCACGGCAGCTTTCTGGCCTGATGCCTGCCTCCGCATTTGGCCTCCTGACGCCTGGTGTATTTGTTGTTCAGAGAACCCGTTATACTTTCTCGGCCCTCAAGAGAGTGATGGGCTCAGAAAGAAAGTGCTTTCTCTAATTGCCTAAGTACTTAGCTTCAGGGGCGCAGTGAGGATTAGTATGGAGGCTGGGCAAGGGGATATTCAAGGACTTCTTTTGTCTCAGCAGATTGGAGAACCTTCACTTGCAATAGCCCTAAGGTCCCCGGTGGAACCTATGAACTTGGGCTTTTAAAAGAGGGAGATCCAGTTAAGGGTGCGGCCTGGGCAGAGGGTCCTAGGTCTGAGACTCAGCACTTAACTGTCATCAAGCTCATGTATAACACCCGGGGAAGGGCTGTTTTCTGTCAGAATAGAACCGTATGTTGTTATATGTTCTCTTCCAAACCTCCTCACCCCACTGAGCTCTGTGTTGGACCACCCCGTAGAGAGTAACCAGCTTTGACCCTGAACCTCCAGTCTCTGGTAGATAACTCAGATACTCAGGAACAATCCAGGAAGGGAGACGCTAGAAGGAGAGATTAAGAGTCCCCGTGAGATAGTCCCGAGGGAGGTAACAAATCCCTGGACTGTAGCCTAAGGCTCTATGTGATGTCACAGATCCACACCTTAAACCTTGGCCAAATTTATGTCAGAAGCAAAGCTGTATGATAAATGGGGGTGACTATGTTTCTTGTGGGGGGTCCTGTCAGTGACTTTAGGACGGAGTCCGCAGCTAGGCATAATGGAAACTGGAGCTGTGCCTCTCTGGGCACAGTGTCCTCCCTACCCCCCCCCAACAGAGAGGTAAGAGTCAAGGTGGATTCAAGATGTTGTCCAGTGAGTATAATCTAGCTGGAGGCCAATTCTGACTTCATCTGCCATGGGCTGCAATCGTCATCCCTTCCTTGCCTTCCTGGGCATCTGCTATCACCATGTGGTCACCATCTACCTCTGCTTGGCCAGCACTGAGACTGATGGTTGGTGGGTACAGCCAGGATGGGTACTGCATGATGGAGAGGCCCAAGGAGGAGAGTATGATGGCTTGGGAATGGTGGGTAGGATGATGAGTAGGGGAAGAGGAAACAGGCTAGCGCCTGATGTTTGTGAGCAGTCCCTGTCTCTTCCTCTTTTGGAAAAGCCATCCTAGGATAGAATATTTGGTTTACTGTCCCCAGAGTGGCACATGTCCTTAGAACGGAGATAATCAGAGACCTCCTTGCTCTGCCCCTAACCACAGCCTCTTTCAGGCTCCAGGAGAGTCCAGTCCGGCCAGAGTCCTGTGAGATCTGATATTTGATTTCTGGCAGAGAGAGCATTGGGACAGCATATCAATCCATGCCCTTGGACCTCCTGGATCTAGCCAGGCATGAAGTCTGATTTATCGCTTGGACAATTTAGTCACATGAAACAGTAAGTATTCTTTCTTGCCTCTTTCAACTGAGTAAAGAGGAGAGTGGTGGTTGGTTGGAGCTCAGAGCCTGTCAGAGGGTCAAACTCTCCATTTTAATAGAAAACAACCCTGCAGCCCCTCCCCAGGCCCCAAGGACTCATGCTGATGAGGGTGACAGTTTTGTGGCTGAGACTATAACAGGGCTGCCACCTTGGGATTCCTTGGAGATGTGCTGAGTAGACACAGATGTACTGCAGCCCAGTGGTCAAAGGTATGCCTGTCTTCCAAGCTCAGACCTGTCAGGCTTGGGCTAAATAAAGGCTCCTGGGCTCCAGAGAGTCAGCTTGGGCTTGGGAAGTACCATGGAGCTAAGTGGAACAGAACCCAGGAAATAGATCTCCCTCTGATGATAAAGCCGCAGTCTTTACTCATACCCAGTCCTT
>JADRCD010201375.1:4612-15941 GCA_019843815.1 Montemys delectorum
CACACACACACACACACACACACACAGCTTCAACTTGTTGAATACTGACTCTTCTTTCATGTTGGAGCGATCATTTGGCACTGAGGGTATCCGTTTACCAGGGCATACATTCGAGGCTTTGCCTCTGTTCAACACTGGCCTTCTACTTCTGACCTCCTTAGCCCCTTGAATTCAGTGGTTCATTCCCCCCTCCCCCTTAGGCCAGGTGTGGTTGGGTTTAGTCAGAAGAGGCTCTCTATCTTCTCCTCCCAGCACCTCCTCCCCCCTCCTACCTTTTCCTCCCCTTCCTATCTCCCCCTTCCCTGTTCTTTCTCACTTTGTGCCCAGACTGACCTTGACCTGATGTTCTTCTGTCTTCCCGTATTAGTCTCCCGGGTATTGGGAATATAGGTATCCCCGGGGTCGAATTGACGTCCTCCACCCTGTGAACTGGCCTCAGATCTGGAGAGGAAAGCATATGGGTGTGGAATAGCCTGTGGTGAGACTTAGTGTCCATAAATAACTTTGCCTTTCACCATTACTCTGCATGAAAATCAAAAAGACCCCAGCAATCAGAGATGGCTTTGGGACGTGCACAAGATGCTGTCCTCCAGTGCGTGTGCCTGGCTGCCTTAAGCTGAAGGCTTGTACTGAGTTCTGGAGTGAGACAGGAAGTTTCCAGCCTCCTCTGCTAAGATCTGGAGCCTCAGTTTTACCCAGCACATGGATGGACTGCCAAGTCCCTGCTGGTGGCAACAAGTCAGGCCAGTGGCACAGTCTGGATGGTTTTCTAGAACTTGGTCTCACTCTCTCAAGCACAACACTGACGGTGGCTTGGTGTTGGGGCAGTGGAATCTCTATGAGGTTGCCTTTCACGTGCATGAATTGGCTCAGCATTGGGATTGTGGAATCTATGAGATAGGTTGCCTTTCACTTGCATGAATTGGTTTCTGTTTTTGTCTCTTGCCAAGGTCAGGGGTGATTTTTAAAACCCTGCTTCTGTGGCTCTCCTGTGCCACCTGCTCTGCTGTTATTGATGGCTGGGAAAGTCAGCTTTGGAATGTGCGGGGGATGGCACATATGGAGAAGGAGATCCTTTTATTCAAAGCCTAGGAATTTTTTTTTTTTTTTTTTTTGGCACAATGAGAAAAAAATCAGAGTGAAAGTTTTCAAGAAGTATGATCAACTTTAGGGATAAGACTTTTTCAGAAGCTGGCCAAGCGTTTGCCTCATGTGCTCTACTCCCAGGGTTCCAGGGAACAAAAGGAAGGGAGATAGGTATTTTAAAAATCATCTCTTTTCATTTTTCCATCCATTAGCTCTCTGAACATCTGGCCCTCTGTTACTGCTTTGACAGTCTACTCCATCTGACTTGGAGCGGGTAGGAGGAAGAGGGGGTGGGGCAGATTGATGGGCCCTGAACTGAGCTGCTTAGAATGGGGCACAGCCTAGAAGGTGGGGAAGGAGTTTATCACTGGTATGCAGTGTTGCTTGGGACTAATTCTGGAACCACAGATGAGCTCCTTTTATATGATTATTTTCAGTACCTGGTGCCTGATTTCTTTCCTTAAAGTGAATTTACTTAAAATAGGACCAACATTATAGTAGAAAACAGAGTTTATTCTTTTACCTAGGTCTGGTCCTTCAGTTTTCTATGCTGCTGTCCCAGGGAGCAATAGTTACCTCACAGCTCAAGAAGACACTGGATTCTCCAGGCATCAGGTCTCCTTTTAGCCAGCTGGAACAGGAAAGGGAGGAAATAAGCCAGAAGACACATCAGTTTCAGTGGTCCTTAGGGATGTTGCCTCAAGAGACTTTGCTATGTACTATGTGGGTATTGGCTAGAATAGAACCCAATGCCATGTCCACCTCTTGTTGCAAGTGAACGTGCTGGACAGTAGTGTTCAACTCGGGTAGCACATACCCAGCCAACAACTGAGGGAGGGGTGTTTCCATCTCAAAGGTGGAGGAAACAGAAATTGGCTAACCCCTCAGGAGGGTGTGGGAGGATCCCAGGACCAAGAAGCCCTTGCCACTGCTCCTATGCTCCAGTAGCTGTCATGGAAATAGGGGTGCAGGACAGAACATCAGGAACCACAGGGAACTACAGATTTTTATAGACTTGGGAAGCTTTCTTTCTTTCTTTTTTTCAATTTATCTGAATTTATTAACATTTTAAAACATATTTTAAGTAAATAGAATTAAATCACATTCTTGTTTCCCTTTTGTAACCCCACTCCTCCCAGAGACCCCCCTTCAATACCTACAATATCATTTTTGTCATATTCCTTAAAATTTATAAAATATTATAACAATACAAATAAGTATTATAAAAGTTGTTTGATATAAAACAACAATCAATTTAACAGTCTCATGTGGGAAGCTTTCTTAAGAATAGACTTCTTGCTTTTGTACAGCTAAAGGACAAAACTCTAGGTTAACTGCCACTAACTTACCTGCCTCTCCTCCCTCTGTCTTTGATAATGCCTCTGCTGACAGAGGATCCCTCTTGTGAAATTGCACACAATTTTGGATTAGAAATGGGACCCATTATACCACAGGACAAACCTTTCTCCAAGGCATTCTTTTAACAATCCTAGAACCTGCACAACCTGCATGCTGTGCTTAAATTGTAATCAACTTACTAATCACTGGGTGGAATTCAACTTTTATCCAAAGAAAGACTTGCAGTTTGGCAGAGAGGAAACCATTTTTTTTTTTTTTTTTTAAAAAAGGAAGTCATTTCAGTAGAAATAGAAAAGCACTAAGATGTTCAGATCTAGATTTTTAAAGCCCATGGTTGGAACCAGACAGAAGCAGACTCTGATCGGTGATCTTCTATCTGCTCACTATGTGACCTTGGAGAGTCCATCCTCACACTGTCACTTTGCTTGCCATCTTGGTGTAAGAGGACAGCAGTGTCTCCTTTGTAGAGCTGTGGGGTGAAGTAAGAGGTAGCTAAGGAGAAATATCTACAGTGAGTAAACAACTCAAAGTAAGGTGATCATTGCTACTTGATTAGTGGTGGGAAAAATGTATCAAAACAGGGCAGAGCTGACTGGAACTTGTGAAATGACTGTGCCTGTTTCATGTGCTCAAATAGGTGTGTTTCTCTGAGACTTTGGGTAATATCAGTCAGGATATACTTCAGTATCTGGACCCAGAGCGCATCGCTTCCCTCGTGAGAAAGATCTGAACTTACCTTGGACTCTCAAAAAGCCCCGTGCTACTGTTTTTCTGACTATAAAGTTCTAGATTAATGATTCTAACAAGGAAGCCCCTTTCCCTTCCCTGGGTAAACTTGAAAACATGTTTTTAGCTTCTTGTTTGAATTATTTAAAAAAAGAAAGAAAACAAACTTAAGTATTACATGCACCTACAGCTAAAGTCTTCCCTCAATAGATATGCTATAGAATACAAGCTTAATGTAGTTTATTGTTAACATATACAGATTAGAATGTGCAATTAAAACAACAATCAACAATTATATGAATTGAGGCTAGAGGTGGCTCAGTGGAAGTATGTGCAAGGTCTTGGGTTCTATCCCTCATCTTGAAAAACAAAAGGATATAGGAAAATATTAATTAAAAGGTAATTTTATTTTGGCCATACCTTTCTTTGTATATTTATACTGTTACACTGAGTAGAATGGGTTGAACTGAGAATCAGCAAGGCACACTGGAAAGTGGTAAACATGGTCTGGGTGGCTCTTACCCTACCCCCTGAAGCTTTGTTAGTGATCCTTGTAAACACCTTCCCAAGTAAATACTGAAAATATGACCTTTGGAAATATGGTAGATAGTGCATCAGAGTCAGTGTGAGAAGCCATGAAAGGGTGACTGACTGGTCAGAGACAGTTGAGCATTTGAAGTTAATTTACATAGGGCTAGAGAGGTGGCTTAGTGGCTCAGAGAGTGCACTGCTCCTGCAGAGGATCCAGATTCAGTTCCCATCACCCACAGCAGGTGACTTACCTGTAAGCGCATGCAACTCCAAGGGTGCTTCCAGTCTTCGTAGGCACCTGCATTCACATGAATGTGTTCCGCCCCATACATGAAATTCAAGATAATAAAAAATACTCTTAAAAAAAACGATTTGCATCCATGTTGATATTGGAGTCTTTCCTTTCTCTGCCTCTCCCTGTTTTTCTTTCTGTCTCTGTTTCCTTCCCCACCCCACACGTGCACACACATATAAAAATAGATCCGTATGTCATAATTTTGAGATTATGCATGGTGCTCCTTTTCAGCCACAGAGAGTCAAATCATCGAGGGCCATTTCAAATTCATGTCTGGTCTTTGGATTCTGCAGACCAGTTTGTTCTTGGTAGGCAGCAGGGTCAGCTAGAAAGTTCACTCTCCTGGGCTGATGTTTTTGCCAGGTTTTTTTTTTTTGTAATATGAAATTATTGATTTCATTCACCCCATCTCTCTAGTTGAAGTTGTGTGGTATTCCACAGATAGAATGTTAGGCCTTTTTTATGGAGGCAACATCCCCAGTGTTTACGTCTGACATTTGGAAGTGTGATGTCTGCTTGAAAGTCCTGTAGGAAATTTGTCTTTTAACCACACACACCCTTTTATCCACTTCCCCACATTTCCATTCATACATGTGTACATGCATGCATCCATCCGTCCTTCCGCTCATTGATTCTTCTATCCATCCAAGCATCCTTTTAAAACATATCCAGTGACTAACTTCTATGTGTATGGAATGATTTCAGGTGACAGCGCCTAACAGCTACTGTGAAGATTCCTCATGTGGTAGTGTAGGAAGGGGAGATACGAGTTACCATAAATGATTGTTTTTTAAATCAAGATTTAATTTTCCCTTGGTGGAAATCTACCAGATGCTGCAAGAGTGTTTCATGAGACTCTAACCTAGGTAATGTTTCCAGGTAGAGCTGGGGGGTCTTTCCATCTAAGAATTAAGCAGCCCAAATTCTCATGCTCCTTTCTGAGTTGTCAAGGATCCAGAGCTAACAACCTGCATTGTGATGTATGTAAAGATATGCAAGAGGCATTGTCTCAGAGACATTCTTGGGGGGGGCCCCAGCTTTCTGTTTGTATGGTTAGCTATCAGGACAAGGGACCTCAAGATGAAGTCTCAATGTGATAGCCAGAGAGCTCCAGATCCTCATAGTAACTCAGATAATGAGCTGACTTCCTTTTTGTCTAGAGGTTACAGCTTGAGGTGGCTGTTCTAAAGCACAGAAATCAGACAATTTCAGGGGTGGTAGATCAAGTCGGAGCTGGTAGATGAGAATGCAAATACAAAGAAAGAGTGGGCATCATGGGGATTTGTCGGCTGAAATCCAGTTCCAGGGACTTGAGGCTGCTTGCATTGCTCCAGATACTGTATGGTACCTGTCCCCCGCCTTACGGTTTCTTTCTCTTTTGGAAGTGATGTCTCTGAAGCAGTTTCACGGTTAACAGCATTGAAGCACACATGGAGAAAGATGCTATGTTGACTCTCTTCCCATCTTTCTGATTTCATTTGGGAGAGTGTTTCAAGTTGGTGCTAACATGTCTTTAACGACTACACAGACCTGCAACCCAGTAAATATACACTGAGAGCAGGAGGGCATTTTCAATTGTTCCTGCAGAGCACCTTGCTTCTTTGATGATTCATTTGTTTTCCACAGTTACCCACCATTGAATCAGTCCTGTTCTACCCCTGCCTTTGGTTTAGTACTAGCTGCATCTCCTTGTGACCAGGCAAGGGGTGGCGCATTAGTGATTTTCTTGGAAGTTCTCAGACATGCTGGAGGAAGCTCAGAGATCCAGATGTCTTAGTCTTCTGCCTCCTGAGTGATGAGATTACAGGCATGTGCCACTGATGATTCTGTCTCTCCATGACTGTTTCCTGGGGGCAGGTAAAACATAATTCTAGGAAGAAAATACCCATCCAGCTGTCTGCCTAGTCCTGTCTCCATCCATCCCACTCATAAACTCATGCATTGAGTACCTGCCACGTATCAGGTGCTGTTCTAGGCACTGGAAGCAGAGTAAAGAACAGAGTACCTGCCTTCATGGAATTAGCATCAAAATAGAAGGACAAGAGTGTAGAGTGTAGAATGAGTGCATAGTACACAGCTGCGTTGCAGTAGGGATTTAAGAGAAAGAAGACACAGTTCTTGTGAAGGAAGTATATCACATGGCTGGTTAGCTCTTATATGTAATCGAAAGTGCTCTACAAAGGGTGTAAAAACACTTAGTGTGGCGTCGCTATTCCTTGGAGAGAGGTAGAGAGGATTACATAGATGAGGTGACATTTGAGAACAGTTTTGCCATAAGAGTAGGAGTTTGTAGAGTGACAAGGGGGTGGGGACAGAAGAGAGTTACATGTGGAGAAACGGAGGAGAGAGAACAGAGTGCCTGCAGGGAACAGGAAGAAGGGTGTATGAGGGAGGAACTGGTGGGAGATGAAGGTCACAGAGTCGTGCCCTAATGTTTGGATCTGATACAGGCAGCCTGGCCACTAGGAAGTGCTTGTTGTCATTGTCCTAAGGTGTGTGTGCGTGTGTGTGTGTGTGTGTGGGAGGATTGTGAAGTGACCAAATGCTTTGGACCATCGTGAGATGCCTTTTTAAACAAATCAGCTGTGACTCAGATTCTGAAGTTCCAGGCTTTGGAGGTTAGCTGGGATGGAGGACACGGAGACTGGGGGGCGATAGAGGCACAACAGCTGAGTGTACAGGGACCACTGCTATGTTTTTAATCCTAAAGAGACATTTGGAATTTCATGTCCACCATCTTGTTGACTGTTCTATTTTGGGGGGTGGTTACTAGGTTATTTTTGTGGTGCTAACAACAGGGATGCCTCTCTTCATTGTGTCCTTTGGCACAGAGGACCATAGAAATGATTCTTCCTCTGAACGGAACCTTCCCACTCCTCCTGTCTCTCTGTGCTGCTGCCAATCACCCTACAGCATATGCTGATGGAGCACATGTGGGGCAAGGGTGACAGATATGTGCTTGGGGGACAGAAAAGGTTTTGGTTGAGGGCTGGGAAACTGCATAAGAGAGCTTGCTGTGCAAGCATGAGAGACTGAATTTGAATGCTTGTAACCTTGCAGTTGCACAGGGCAGAGACAAGAGGATCTCTGTGGCTTGCTGACCACCAGCAAGCTGAGCTTGCAGCCCAGCTCTGGGTTCAGTGAGAGACTATCTCAAAGGAATAAGATGGAGAGTGATGGAACAGGACATTGGGCATCCTCCTTTGCCTTCTACATGCGTGTGGACATACACACCTGCATGTATGTATATATGTATATACACATGCCCAAAGAGGTGGGGAGCTTTGCCTTAAATCTTGGTCTCTTATGATGGACCTTGACTTAGCCTCTTGGGGCTTCTGTTTCCTCATGGGTACAGGGAAGTGGGAACAGGATCAGGTTCCAGGGCTCTCGTCAAGTGTTCCATGGGCATCTTGGTTGACACACAGAAGGCCGTTCATGCATAGTGGGTGTTGCTGTTCTTGGGTGGGTCCTATCCTTTTCCTTTCTGGGTTACAGTCTTGTTGGGGCAGTGAGATGAATTCTCCCTGTCAGGAGGCGATTAGGGAGTGGATGTGCTAACCCTGTCCTGGTTGGCAGCTGACCATGGAGCTGAGAGAGCACAGCTCAGCAGGGACAAGAGAGGTGAGGTGAGAAGGGATGAGTGTCAGGTTGTCTCAGAAAGCCCTTCCTGCCTAGTGATGCATTAATTAGTTGAATGGAGATCCATGATTGCCCATCTGCCCACTTTTGAAAATGTATTGATAGCATTTCAATGTCAAACAGATTTCCAATTCTTCACTTTTCCTTTCTCATTTTTCTTTTGGTGGATTGGCCAGTTTCACATAGTCCAGACCAGCCTCCAGCCCTCTAAGTTGCCCAGGCTGTGTTTGAACTCCCGATCCTTCTGCTGTAAGACTCTGTTGAGCCTTAGCTTACTGGAGACCCCCTGAGTGAACCATGTGGAACCTGATCGATGCAAAAAGCAAGAGGGTTTTTATTGTTCCAGTGCACTGGGGCCATCCCAGACCCTAAGGAGAGGAAGCTACCCTGCACAGCTTGTTCAGTGAGCTTTTATACAATTTTCAGGGCAGTAGCCATTAGACACAATGTGATTGGCAAAACATTGTGACTTTTAAAACTGATTGGTCTTCCGGGAATGAGGTAGCAAGAACTTCCCTTGTCTGAAGGTGAGCAAAGGTCCACCCTGTGGAATGTGTCCCCACCTGCAGGTTGGTTCTCACCCTGTGGTCTGAGGAATGTTTATTAGCCTCTCCTGTTCTGGAGGGGCAAGAGTTCCACTACCTTCCCAAAGTTCCTGAGCTGATCTTATTAAGCTCGACAAAAATTCCTGGCCTCCTCTCTCCTCCCCTCTGTGTGTGTATGTGTGTGTTTCAGACAAAGTCTCACTGAGTAGCTCAGGCTGGCACTGAACAGCCCAGACTATCCCTGAACTCTCCATCATCATGCTCTTCATTGCCCAACCTTCCTGAAGCCAGTCTGATTTTCTTCTTTCCAGGGTTATCTCCCTTGACTGTCTCCCATTCTTAGGCAGTGGCAGGATCCAATCCAGGATCTCTGCCTTGTGATTGTTCCTTGTTGTTGAGTCACCTCCCCTGCCTTCATAGCTCAATTTTAAGTAAGAGGATCCCTTTCAATATGGCAATGGATGGCAGCCCTTTGAGGCACACACAAGGAATAGAAAACGTGTCTCCTTCCCACTGCTGACCTGCTACACCAGAGAGGTCATTGTCACATTGAGACTGCTAGTTTGGGTTTGAGGGTCATGATAACTGGGGGTTCATCCATGAGGAAGACTGTTGGCTTCTATTGACCAGGGCCACCTTACCTACCTTTCATACAAAGCCTTTGATTCTCCTTCTTCGGCTGGGGAGGGGCACCCAGGACCTTGTTTCTTAAGCCTTTGCATGGCTCAGGCTCTGCTTGTCTGTGCTCTCTAGGGTCTTCTCCTGTGTGATTGCTTTCCAGTGGTCTCCTATTTTTCTCTCTTCAGGGTAGAGACTATACTTTGTGATCCTGATGCTTCTTATTCACCACGCCACCGGAGGTAGATGCAAATTGGCCATTTTACCCAGGAAGTGCTTTTTTTTTACTTTTTGGAGACAGGGTCTTGCTAGCCCAGTCTGGCCTCAGGCTTGCAATCCTCCAGCCTCAGACACATACCAATGACACTTGGCCAAAAGACCCAGGCTTCTAAGCTACTAAGGCTGGTCCTGAAAAATGGTAGCTGGGGCTTTTCAGCTTTGCATATGAAAGTGGCATCTTTCTGGGAGACAGGCACCTTCTGGCATCACCATTGAAGGATGGTGCTGTTTGTCTCCTTAGGGGTGACATCTGCTTCCTGTTTCAATGTTGCCTATCTGCTGCAAATGATAATAAAGAAGCCAGGGCATTCTGACAATTTTCCCACCCAATAATTTAGTTCTGTTAAATGCTTGGAGAACTGGAGTTCACAAACTATATTTAGAACTTAAAAATGTAAAACTCTCTATTAGCCAAGGTATTAGTGGGAATTTCTTAAAGCTACTGTAATAGATAAGCCTCAGAGTCTCTGAGGTTTAACAGAACATTTGCATCTCATTTGCATCAGAGGCACCACCCCCACCCCCACCCTCCACGCCGGGATCCTGACCAGGCAGTCTTCTTATGGGGCCCTAGAGTTCTCTCTCCTTGGACCTGTTACTTCTGCTCACATATGTGCATCAGATCTCAGGCACAGGGCAACACTGGCTACAGGTGGGGAGGGCAAGAAAAGGGTGGGCAGAACCAGTGACCCACTCTGCCTTTGGGAGTAAAGGGAAACAGGTTTTGGTGAACACAACCCTTCCTCAGCCTCCAACGTCGCGGTTTTCCTTCTTCCCCTTGGGACTGTGCATCTTGTCTTCTCTAGCACTTGACCAGCCAAACTGTGATGGGGAACACTGTATCCCTGTACCTTACCTGGTGCACTTTGTGGGGAAAGCAAGTTCGGTCTGCTTTCCCCCATCCTCCTTAATTAATTTAGTTATTCACGTTATATCCTAATCTGTCTGTTTTTAAAAAGTGAGATAAGGCAGCATTCTTACTGTTTTTTTTGGGGGAGGGGGCAGTTAGAACAATCTGGTTCTTGTTCGAATTTCCAGATCTCTCGATAAACCCATTGTCAAAAATAAGATTTGTTTGCACTTTGTGTGGATATGTGTATGCGCATGTGAATGCAGGTGTCTGTGGAGGCCAGAAGAGGGCATCAAGTTACTTAAAACTGGTGTTTAAAGGTGGTTATGAGCTACCCGATGTAGTGCTGGACCTTCTCTAAGAGTGTCTACTTGCTCGAAACAACTGAGTCGTCTGTCTTTCTAGTCCTTAAAGACTGGAGATTTCTGCTTGTAGGCATCCTGAACACTATGGCTGATTGGCTAGGCATTTATCATTCTTTGTATGTAAGTTTTCCTCCCAGCCCTCCAAACCAACATTCATTATTGCATAACAAAGACTGGTAGGGTAAAACAAAGTGATTTTTGCTGAGCACTATTTCCTGGAGTCATTAAGTCGGGCTGGGCCCAACCTGGCAGTTTGTCTGTTCTTGGCTGGTCTTATCCACAGACTTGAGCCTCAGCTGGGATGTGTGGGATATGGGAGATTTTTCTTCATTCTTTAACGGGTCACTCCCACCTTGGGCACGAGGTAGTGGGTGCATTCCCCACACGAGAGTTAAGGGAACACTCAGAGGTGGTGGAGGGCCTTCTCTTAGCAGAAGCAAAGTGTAAGCTCGCTCTCAAAATAAAGGAAAAAAAAATAGAAGAGAGAATAGACCTCACTTTTGATGGGGGGAAGCTGTGAATAATTTGGGACGTCTTTGGAATCTAGCACACCAATTTTAACGTGTCTCTGAAACATGTTCCAGTTTAGTGTCGGTTTCCCAAAATGAACTTGAGCCTACAGCAGGCCAGAGTGTAAATGCTTACTGCTCATGCCTGGTAACAATGGTCCTTACAGGGAACTGATGGAGCCAAGTTAGATGCTGTATGTTAAGAGTACAGCCAAGGCATAGCACGTTGAACGCTTCCACCGTTCTACTGGGTTCTATAATTAGTTACCCTCGGACACTTGGCACTGTATCTAGAGTGTAAGAGTCACAGCGAGGAGCACATGCCTCTGCTCCTGAGGAGACAGACATGCAAGGGAGTTTGCGCGATAGTCTCTGGCATGTGGGACAGAAGAAGCATGCAGGGATGCAGACATGGTCTTGCGCCACCCCGGTTAAGGGCGCGGGCTCAGACCGCTGCTTCTCCACTGGTCACGCAGGGCCTCCCTGGGTCTTTGATTTACTTGCAGACTTTCTGTTTTTGTCTC
>JADRCD010201376.1:0-11485 GCA_019843815.1 Montemys delectorum
TCAGCACTTGCAATTGCAATTGCATAATACTGTTTTCCTTGCTTGATACTAAAAGCAATACTTTTTAATTTTTTTATTTTTATTTTATTTTTTTAGATATTATAGAGAATAAAAGTAACTCAGAAAAATCTAGAATTTTTTAATGCATGTAAATTTTATGATACAACTGCCTTCGAGTTACTGTGTACAAAAGGCAGGAGAGGATGTGTTTGGACTGGTCAGTAGATTTGCAGTCTGGAAATCATGTGAGCTGTCCTTCTCAGTTAAGTTATCCTCGCCTTTGCTTCCTGCAGGAGGAACACAGTGGCCTTCCCATCCACAGGCGGGTTAGGGTGATGACAAGTTTTATGAGCCTCCAGAGGACCATGCTTGGCCTTCCTGTGCTGAGCCTTGTTCCCTAAGCAGGGCAGATAACACCACTAACCCAGGGGCAGATAGCATTGGTTCCAGGGGTAAAGCCCTGCATCAACGCTCGGGAAGCCATACATACAGAGCATTGGTTCTCAAGCAGGTATCTGGGCAAGACCTCCCCACTGTCACATTCTGGCAGGCATCAGACTTTTAGGAATAAATGTCAGAAGAACCCACAGGTAACCCACAGGTAATCTAATCATCCCCTTCCACCTATCAGTGAAAGACTAATATGCCAAGACCCCACACAAGTGCAGAAAACGGATGTGAGAATCAGACTTGAGAAGCATGAGAACCTAGACAAATGGGGACGATCAGGTGCTGTTTCTCAGAATGTATCTTGTCCTGCATTAACTGCCCTCTGACGTTTCCAAACGTGGCTCATCTGAGAAGAGAGGGCATTGTCTGTCTGAGCTTTATTTTCCCCAAGGCTTGGTAAATAAGCCACAGGCTGGTGTTGGAATGCTCTGTTCCTTTTGGGCACCACACTTGGCTGGCACACTGTTCTGGGGATGAGTGATGTCAGTGACCCTGGACACATGAGCCATCTGACCACTGGAAAAGTACAGCTACAACTGCAGCCAAGTGTTCCTTTAAAGATGTTTCTAACTCCATTTCAGATGTGGCTTCTGTAAATGGCAAATAGATTTTTAATACATTTATTTTGTAGTATGTTTAAGGCATGTATGGTTCACATTATGTACATAAAGTCCGTGATTAATCTTACTTATTTGGCTAAGGGTTCCACGGGCTTTTCTCATTTATTTTAAAAAGCATATACACATCTGGCCGTCTCCTTTTAGTCTGAAAGCAATATACTTCCAGGTCTACTTAGTCAATATACATGTTCATTATGTTCTAAAATGGCCCAGTAATTTTAGCCACGTTTCCCGAGAACTAAAGCACTTCAGAATACCTCTAACTCTTACTTTGCTCCTGACTTAGGCTATTTCATTTAAATTCAGGGCATATTGCTATTCACTATTGTTTCAGATAGTCAGTGTCTGCTGGGTTTCGGGTGTACTCACTGCCCCTCCCCTTCCTCGCCACCCTCCCACTCCTTAAGGATTTTCTGAAATGGTGGCATGAAGAATTTCAGTTGTGACAGAACTCTGTTTATCCTTATTCTTCAAACAGTTTTAGTGGGAACAAGGTTTTTTTTAAGACAATGACACCTGCTGCATCTGCCAAGGTGGTCACAATCTCTTTCGTTAGAACATGTTTTGTACTGGCTTTCCCCAATATTCTTATTAGCAAGTATATGAAATAAGAAGTTTCAGCCGGCGGTGGTGGCACATGCCTTTAATCCCAGCACTTGGGAGGCAGAGACAGGTAGATTTCTGAGTTCGAGGCCAGCCTGGTCTACAAAGTGAGTTCCAGGACAGCCAGGGCTACACAGAGAAACCCTGTCTCAAACAAACAAACAAACAAACAAACAAACAAAAAAAGAAGTTTCTACATTTCTGTGTGTTAATCACTGTCCTCTACTTAGATCCGCACACCTCATCTTGTGCCCTCCAAAGACCTCCTGTGCTCTTCCAGCCCCCCACTTCCACTCTTGTCTGGATGGACTTTATTTTGCAGAGGACTCATTGAGATTTAATCTTTAGATGGCTGCTTTCCCCAGTTCAGGTTGAATCCTGAAGCCTTATGAAAAACAAGGTATGGACCTTCAAGGCAGGACCTTACTATGTATCCCACGCTGGCCCACTTTGTGATTCCACCTCAGCCTTCATTAAGACACTTTCACAGACATATACAATGTACTTGAGATCCTGTTCAGCCATTACCATCCCCCTCCTGTTGGTCATGGAAGTACTGACTCCCTTTCTCTTTAGTTGTTACTTTATATTCTGCACTCAACCTTCAAGAGTTCATCTCATGGGTCCTTCTCATTGGCTTGATATTCCTTCTCTAGAAATGTAAAGTAGGGGACTACCTCAGCTTTGCAGGCTCTGCTGCTATAGCTTGAGAACAATGGTGACCAATACTAAGTGAATGGGTAGGGCTATGTTCCAATAAAACTACCTACAAGCCAGAGAGTGGGCTGGACTTGGTGGCAGTGGGGGAGTGCCGCGCGCACACACACGCACGCACGCACGCACGCACGCACGCACCATACTGTACACAAACCTGGAGGCCCTTCTGTATCCGACTCCATTCTCCAGATACCTATTTACTCTTTGTATTTAAATGTCCCCAAGTCCCCTAAACCTGTTAGTACTGCCATCCAGAGCTGTTGAAGGCGGAAAATGGGAGCCATCTTTGCTATGCCCTCCTCTCATCCTGATTCTCTGGAGAGATACCTAGAAGAGGTAGGTCTGGAAATGGCATCTGACACACACAGTCAAATTTAACATTTCACTAACAGAACTAAACTTTATTTCCATGTTTATTACATGTTTTTCTTTGATGCTGAGTACATATTAGAATTGACTTAACATACAACTTGGGAGAAAGTCTGATATTCTCCACTGAATGAGTTAAAAAGGAATGTAAAACTACAAAATACTAATTTAAGTGTGAGTTCTAAGGTATGGTAAATACAACAACAAACATTTTGCTATTTTTCTCTAATTTTCCAGGATGGATTTCACTATAAAAGCTTTTTTTTTTTTTTTTTTTTTTTTCTTTTTTTTACATTTGAAGAACAGATGGGCAATTCATAAAAACCTTTAATTTTAAGTAGAGGGTACAAAGAACACAAATTCTACTGCCTACTTCAACGTTATGATTTGAGGGGACTAATCAACTGCAAATCTAGTGTCTTAAGGGTTAGTCCAATCTAAGGGTGACACGCAAATACAACTTCATTTGACATTCATATTAACCATTTGGTACTCAGAATGGGGATGGCCAAATACTGCTTAGTGACAGAAATCCAAAATGAATCCGTTCCAAGGGGACCAGAGCCAAGAGAGATGATTCCTTCCATCTCTGGACCCATGCTGTGCACAAACAGAAACTACTAGTTTACACTACATGTTTCAAGACAAAACTGGCATGTGCAGCTGGTAGAATTCACACAACATAAAAACACTGCTTGCAGTGTGACACCAGTGAGTTTTGTGTAGCACTCTACAAGCCTTTGTGAAGCACTACCTGTCCTTTCTGGGAGGAAACACAGGGTCTATAGCTCAGGCTGGTTTTGAACTTAACAAACCACCTGTGTTTATATACTCTCAAGTACTGACTATGCCTCTACCCACGCAGTACATGTCTCTACAGTACTACTAATTTTAGGAACATTTTACTTTTGGGAAGCCAGACAGTGCAGGCTAGCCTAAAATTTGCTAAGTAGTCAAGTATGATGTTGGTTTCCAATCCCTCTGTGTCCGCCTAATTTCTGGGATTACAGGCATGTAGTGCACCATGACCACACTACTCAAGTGCCATTTTTTAAAAAGTCAGTTTAAGATTTTTTTTTTTTATGTATTACAAAATAAAGATTACTAAAAAATGAGTAATACTTATTGTTCTAAGTTTTAGAATCATCTGCTAACCCCTCTAATTCACCTCATATGCTTCCTCATGAAATTGTTTTACATGATTTATGGCTTTTAATATTCTATCTTAATGGCAAGTTGTTAAAATTTTTCTAAATCAGTTTTCTAGTATCAGATTCTTAAATGAGAAAGAACAAGAGATACTCTGTAAAATTCAACTTTCTCCCTTCCCAGAAAAACCAACATGTCTCTTAAAACGCAAAAGCATGCTCCTTTTCTTAGAAAACAGGCTAGTGAGCACTCTGTGATTGTGTTTAGTGAACATTCCAGGCTTTGAGGACTATTTGGTCTCTATTGCAACTACTCAATTTCTGCCACCGAAGTGGGAAGCAGCCTTATTAGTCAGTGTTGAATTAAAAATGAAGCAGTGTGAAGTTGGCCAGCAGGGGAGGCTGGCCAACCCTGACTTAGAACTGTGTAGTGTCACCTACAGGTGACCCAGGAGTCACCTCAAAGAGACTTGTGTCTTGTTGAGTGTAATGGCTGACTCAGGACCTAGCAGTAAGTCACTATAAACATTGAGGATGAGTATTTTAAATTTAGCTAAATTTCTGCATTAAGTAAGATTCTTCTATTAAGAATCATGCTTTCCATTGGGGATAACATCAAGAACTTGCTTAAATATTAGTTACTGAGGGTTTAATTTAAAATTAATAAATGATGTCCATACAGTTTAATATCCAATTTAATTTTTAAAAAAACTTAATGAAAATATAACAGAATCAAAACATTTAAAATAAGTACACTCACTACCCACTCCAGCAATTCATTTAAGTCATACCAACTATAGAATATGAAAAATAAATTCAGAAGTGTAATTACTTTAAAATACACTACTTCCACTTTCAATATTTTACATTTATGTATATATTCTATAGTGGAAGCAGAAATTCTCTCTAAAAACATTATCTTCTTAAAATCTTGAGGTGCATATTAGAGCCACAGGCAATATCCGACATATAAAATCGCAGAACAGGCCTTTGGGATTTGGCATCACTGGTAAAATACAATGACCAGGGCATAGAACTGTACAATGCCTAAACATTCGAGTAAGAACCATTTCTCATCAATGGAGAATGATTACTGCATATTCTACAAGGGCAGTGATGTTAGTAATTCTGTTGGGTATATGTCCTGACATAATTTCCAAATGTACAACAACACAAACAACTTTGTTAAGGCCATGTTTTATTTGCTGATTAATGGACAAAAGGCAATGTAATTTACTTCAAGTATTTTCTTGAAAGTCTGTGCTCATAAAAATCATGAAAAGTTGGAAACAGACTGGTAAATCACTGAAACTTTAAATATATCTTACACAATCTCATTTGTACAAAAATACAAGTTAAATATAAACATAAAGCAGGCATGGTAATTTTACGCAAATCTGTTTTATGTGATCTGTAGTTATATATAAAAGTTTCTTGGTTCTGTTATTTGTGAAAAGATCAACACCAGATTGAGTTACTAGCTATTAGCAAAGGGCTCTAAAAAGCTTACTTCAGCATTAATCTTGTACATGGTTAGAAGTGTTTTCTAATTTGAGATCATCTAAACACTGGGAAAAAATAAAAAGGGCAGTATGTCCATAAACCAACAAATAATCTGGCTGCAGTGTATCATAAACACAAGCCCACACATCTGTACAATGAACATGTTAGTACATATGCACAGGCGCATACAAACGCCCATGTATGTATACACACACTGCACACATAACAACCCGGCCACATGAAGCCTAATGAGGCGCCACGTCTTGCTCGATATTCAGCTGTGCATTTTTTCTGACTTCATCAAATGAGTAGCTTTTTGTCACCTTCCCATTCTTGAAAACCGTATGGAGAAGATCCTGCAGAATGTAAATTTTGTTATTAAAAAGACCATCTACCAAATTTAGATCATGCTTTGACCAATTTACTTAAGAGGTCAAATACACAAAGCTGTTGAGAGCATCAACTTACGACAGTGAGATGATGATAAACACTCTTAGATGGTTTTCTTAAAGGGAAAGGCAAAACATCAGATGCCTCATCGTTTCTACTGCTGAACAAACTGTTTGCAAGTAATCCTAGTAATTATTACTCAGAGTCTGGCCAAGCACCTCAGTATTGCTTAGACCTGCCAAACTACATGTTTAATAAATTTGTTAGCCATTAAATTTTGGCCTTAAAAAGAGATGAAATCCAAAGATCCAACCCAAGACAGAAACAGAAAAGCAGGTATTGCTTTTTATCTCATCGATAGTGACCGAGTTACATAAAGACTGCAACTGCAAAGCCAAGACAAGAATCAACAGAAGATGAGGTATTCCCTAAGGCCCTGGACACTGTAGTTTCTATATGGAAAATCTACTTTAACTCATCTTAATGTTCTTTCTTATAGTACACATGATGTTAGCTGGCATCTTGTGTGCTCCAAATTAGTGTTCTAGATGTAGCATTTTCTTTTGTAAGTTTCAATAGAAACTGCCAGAAAATGTTGGGTTTTTATTCATTAACCAAAATGTCTCGATGATCATAGAGACTACCATCAAGCTTATGTTCACTAGGACACTGGACAGATGCTCTCGAGCACTGTTCAATCAATGTTTCCTTTGACTTAGTCTCAACTGGCTTTGCTTCATTTGCAATGACCCAAACAGCAGAGCCTTGGTAGCTCTAATTCCTTCGTAAAATCTACTCAAAGAATTGCTGGTGGACTACATAAAGAGATTTAATTCAAAAAGCCCGATCTACCAGTTCATATGGTTTTCGTAGAAGGATTATTTTAGTCCAATCCCAAATCTTAAAAGACATAATGAAATAAAAGTAATTGTTGTAAGCAGTCAGATTTGCACAGTATTAAAGCATAATGGCAGTAAATGTGTACTTATATTTGAGGAATATACTCATGAGAAGTTTTCCCTTTTAAACCGAAGCCCCTTCCCATCTAGTGGCTTAGAGATCTTTTAACCTTTTAGCACACAAATGTTAAGCGTACTTATGCTGAAAACCATCAGATCACATGGCCTACTTCAGAACACATGCTATATGTGCTTTTCAGTTTGAGTAACTAGGATCAGAAAACTCAGTTGTATAATCTGAATGACCCACTCCATTTCTATGATACTAAGACAATTTGCTTTATCTATTTGTTTTTTAAAGCTCAGAATTCCCAGAGAATCAATTAGGACTAAGGAAAACCTTCTGAAGTGGTTATTATTAAGTTCTAAAGAAACACTTCCTATCAAAATGTTTGGAATTTGGCTAGTTCATCTGTTATGAAATTACAATACTTGACTATAATACAGATAGTCATGTGAAGTCCAAGAGCCACATCTAATAGTATTCTTTGCTATGCTTCTCCAGAAATTAGTCACTGCTAACTTACAGTAGATTAAAACCAAACATACAAAAGCCTGTTAAAGGCCATCAATATCTACCATGCTGGTCACTGTGGGAAAAACTTACTTCACTGTTACAACTGTTCTTAAAACAATTGGAAGAACAACAGAAAACTCCCTTCATTTGTACAGGCAGTTCACAGCCAACAGATACTTACATGGCCATACTCTTCAAGGTCGCCTTTCCCTTCTTCAAGTGTAACAAAGTTCCCCGCTGGTGTCCTATGTAAAGATAACCGGCCCTTTTTCGACCTTTTGTTGGGATCAGCAACTGGGTCCTTAAAGACATTCACCTGAGAAATCCAAATTAAGAGAAAAATGTTACCATCTCCTACGGAATGTCTCTAAAAACACGTGTACTGCTCAATGCTGGAGCTCTTGCTTGCACATACAAGGCCTTGGGTTGGACCACTAGCTAGACTCAAGTTTTTTGCTTTTTAAAAGTGTATTATATACAAGTTTTAAAAGTCTATAGTGTTGAATATGTAACTACATCAGCCTACAACTGGCTGTTAGAAACAAAACTCACTAGTTAGCCTGTTTCCTTCAAAACAGTCATCCTGTAGAAACTCAAATCTTGGCTATCTTTTATAGGACGATTTAGAGAAATGTTTGTCCTTACATAACAGACGTGTTTACAAACTGAAGAGAGAGAACTAGGGTGTTTAAGGTGAAGACACTCTTGTTGTCTAACCTTCCATTACT
Source organism: Montemys delectorum (assembly GCA_019843815.1). Classification (NCBI taxonomy): domain Eukaryota; kingdom Metazoa; phylum Chordata; class Mammalia; order Rodentia; family Muridae; genus Montemys; species Montemys delectorum. Next base: position 8,005 of record JADRCD010201376.1, read on the forward strand.
TCTTACCTTTATCCTAGTAAAGGGCTGGACATACAGCTCAGAGGTAGGGTGCTGGTGGCACAGGCATGCGAAGCACAGACAAAAGACCCTGACTCAGACCAGTAACATAAAATGACTTAAAGAATCTGAAGACAGAGGGCTGGAGAGATGGCTCAGTGGTTAAGAGCACTAACTGCTCTTCCAGAGGTCCTGAGTTCAAATCCCAGCAACCACATGGTGGCTCACAACTATCTGTAATGAGATCTGACGCCCTCTTCTGGTGTGTCTGAAGGCAGCTACAGTGTACTTAGATATAATAAAGAATCTGAAGACAGTACAATGTGTATTTTAGGACCAGAAAGGTCGGGGGTAAAACTCAAGCAGAGGGCACCAGCAGTGGAAGAGCAAGAAATAAGAAAGTCTCAGGACTCTCCAAAGGAAGGTAGATACAGCACACAGGGTTTCTTCAGGATTTATTTATAATTACTGTTTACATATGTGAAGGTGGTCAAAGCACAACTCTGTGGAGCTGGTTTTCCCCTCCTCTATGTAGGTTCTGGGGATTGAACTTGCATGGGAAGGAGAGCCTTTTTCTGCCGGGCCATCATGCCTGCTCTGTTCTTTGGGGCTCTTAACTTTCCCTGACCATACTCCACAGACTCCTCACTCAGCCTTTAAGAGGCGATGAAATATGAAAGCATGGCTGACCAGCTACACTCCAGCTACCGAACATGATTCTGGTATCAAACCAGAAGCTCAATTTCCACCCTCATAATAGGGTCTTGACAGTGACAAATTTGATCATCTTTAGTATGTGATAGCCAAGTGAGCTGCCAATCATAACCTTACCCAAACAGAACCAACTTCTTCATACAAAGGAATATACCATACACTGCAAATGACTCTCCAAAGAGAGAGATCAATACCCGTTCCCTTAAATGATTCAGTTTATTGGTTCCCATGTCTCTCTTGTTACCAGCTGACACCTTTCTTTCTCTGTTTCTAAGTTAGGTAGTGCCCGTCAACATCTGACAGCCCAGCAGCACACTGCCCTCTGACTATGGCACTCACTGTACTTTTCCTAGATACACACAAGTAAGGAGAATGAAAGCTGAAGGACATACCCCAAGGCCATTGGTTACAACATAGCTGCACTTGAAGGAGCAATTCAAGAGGTCTCTGGTTAACTTCTGTAGCAGAGCGCCGCCAGAACCAAAGGAGACATTCTCAATACTCCACTTTTTTTGCTTCATTCCCTCTACAATCTAGATGATTAAAAACAAAGATGATGGAGGTTATTCTCCAAGGACAATAGTGTGAGACTCCTACAGCTGTTTTGTATCATTCAGTACTTAGATACTTATAGGCCTAGGCAGATAATAGAACACACTTTCTTTCTAAAGTCCTACTCAGGATGAGAAAGGCATTAACATGGGTGTGTGGGAGGAGATTTCACTTGCAGTGGCCACTGAGGTTGGGATGCGGGAGTGAAGAGGCGTAAGAAGACTGGCTATATACACTTAAGGTTTTGTAAGCTCTCTTTCTTAGCCACCTCAAAAATCACTGCCCAGCGCCATCAACAAGGCTGAAATACTTGCCCCAAAGTACTACACACTAGGGATTTCTAATCGTCACCAATAAATCCCAGTGCACTATGTTACTATGTGTAACAATTATTATAAGCCACAGGTAACAGATATGCAATTGGCAAGAGCATATAATTGCTTGTAGGTAACAGCAGTGACAGTCATTTCAACCTGCCTGGTGCTCCAGTTACAGCCTTAAATGAATCATTTTCACATGCTCCTCACACATCATTTATATGTTCTCCGAACATACTAAGTCTCAAATTGATCTTTTCTCTTGATTTTCAACATTGTAAAAGGAATGGAAATCCCAAATAGCATCCAACACCAAGAAGCTCAAATCATTTTTAAAAATCTAACCATTTAATTTTTCTGTGGGCTTTTTAAAACCGAATTTTTTCCAATAAGAATTAATGTAAAATCAGTTTGTTTTACTAAAGTGATTCCTTTAGCTTTTATACAAATTTGGTCTTATGTCTATTACTGTGCTCTGTGGAAAGCATGGAGATCCTTGTGCTCATAGATGAGCACTAGAGGAACCAGGCTTGTGAACACACAGGGTTGTCTTTTCAAAGGGAGAGAGGTACATCACCTGATTTCTGCCCAGAAGGCTAGGAGCAGGTGTGACTCACAGCCTGGTGACCTCTGCACTTCCTGTGGGCCGAGCCTACATCACATCCTTTCCCAGACCCTTATTATAAGCTCACCAATCTACAGAACTTATCCTTTTGACAGTCTACAGATCCCATGTTTATGGAAGATGGCACAAGTACTTTACAGAATGTCTTAAGATTGAGTTAGTATTGCCAGAAAAAAATTTTCTCCAAATTGTGCTGTACTTAAAAAAGGCCTAAACTACTCAGAGTCAGACTCTTGAATCAACAACTACTTAGTTGTGCTGAAATGAACTAGCTTCTTGCCTCCTGAGAGTTACTGTAAGCTGTGGTGGTCACAACCCCACCCCCATTACTCAAACAGAGTTTTCACTGAGGTGACTATGAAAGAAGTGAATTTCAATACAAAAGAAACTCAAGTAGAAGAGAACAAGGAGAAGGCTGCTCCCATGGAGAGGCAGGAGAGTAAATGGCTTCAGACCCACCACCCAGAGTACAATCATGAAAAGGAGAGCTGAATTTCACATCACTGAATGCCAGCTAAGGTTTCTCCACTCAAAGCTATAAAAAGTCAAAAAGTCAAAACAAACAAACAAATAAAAAACAAAACAAAAAAACACCACAAATAAATCAGAAGAAAAAAAATCAAAGTGTAAGTAAGTGGGAAAGTTATTACTCTTATTTCATAAACCATGTTCATATTTCATACAGAACTTTCATACATATTTAAGTTGGCTCAGGAGCCCTTAGGATTTAGTTATCTGCTAATATCATTCACACAGTTTTGCTCCATTGTATAAGTGCTTTTCACATGTTATGTATTTATGTATGCCAAGAAAGTAATTTATATCAAAGCTGTAATTCATTTTAAGTTTTAATTTATAGAAACATCCAAGAGATGTAGACAGAAGGGTTCCAAGATAAGGATGCAGGACAGCTGCAGGGAAGGGAAAGCCACATTGACCTGACAGTGTAAGATAGCACAATTAGAGAATGAAAGCCTTGGGCATCTATCAGACTTCAAACAAATCCTCCTTTCATGAACTTTGAGGAGCCAATACTATTTTAATGATATTACGAAGTCATTCTACTGGAGAGCAGCTGATGGCAGCCAAGGAGATTAAGTCCCAAGACACCAAAAGACACAGGGTGCTCTATTTTGTCTACACAGAGATCTTTGGCCTCTTCATAGCAGAAGCTAGAGCAGGATGCTCTAGGGAGGATGAATGTTGACAGGGAATGCTAAGGGGAGGCTGGCAGTCCAGGAAAGGTGGCAATTGGTTAAATAAAGCACCCCTCCCC
>JADRCD010201377.1:0-11401 GCA_019843815.1 Montemys delectorum
AAAAAAAAAACCCTTTTTATAATGTGCCCTGCCTTTGGGGGAAGTACTTGGGAGAGTAAAGGAGGTTTGATCTTCTTTTGTGCCCTCGGGAGACCCAGACTTTCGACCCTGAATGGCCAGAATTTAACAGGAGGTCCTGCTGCATTCACACATTTAGCGAAGAGTGCTTCTAATTCTGTCTTTCAGCCGTCAGTCACGTAGGCAATTTCCTTTTATAAAGTTGGTGGTTAGAACTAAACAGGTGCAGGTTACAGGAAATGCAAACCATTCCCCACCCTAAGAGAGCTGCCCTTGATAAGGGGCTCCCCGCCCCCTTTCAAAAGTTACCCCGCTTAGCTTAGCTCCCAGTCTCCCTGGGTCTTGACCCCCTAAAGCACCCATCCCTCCCTTATATCCCTGTCAGTGAACCAGCCAACCGAGCCTGCGAGCCTGCGAGCCTGCGTGCTGTACAAAGGAAACATCACAGACCAGGAGAAGGTCAAGATCACGCAGAAGAAGGACGATCCTTCAGGATCGTCTCGGCCCTTACCCTCCTGCCCCTCTTTCTGTGAAAGCAAGCCCACGTAGCATCTTGGGGCTGGGGACCCCTCAGGGCGTGTGGAACCGCAGGCGGGCTAAGCGGGGCGGTCCCCTCTCGGGAGGTGGGCTGGGTTCACGGTGCTGATGGCGCTGACTCATGCTCTCGCTACGTGAGCCTTGGTGGCAGGCAGGGCCAGGCTGAGCCGGGCGGGACCAGGACTGAGTCCTGCCTTGAGTCTGGCTACCTGCCCGAGGCTCACCCTGAGGGACTTCACCCTGGCCTCAGTGCAACCCCACCCAGATGGCCCTGAGAAGGGCTTTACAGTGGGAGCTGATCTTTGGTCCCAGGTGAAAGCTAGGCAGAAGTCCCGGTTGCTGGCCCCTGGCTTCTTTCTTTTATAGCCTCTTATCTGTGTGAAGACGCTTGAGAATTACTGTAGGTTTTTGTTGCTTTCAAAAGCTCTTGGTCTCTAAGCAACCCAGTGATGTAAAGAGAACAGGCTCCCTTCATCCATTGACAGTGAGGAGCTCAAGATCTGCCTTTGTTTAATGTTTTATCAATTGACCGCAAAGAGAACTTTTACGCACTGGAGCACTGGACGGAGATCTTGGCATTAACACATAACCTTCTTTGGCGATAGGTCCCATTCTCATGTTTCAGTGGAAAGTCAAGTGACAGAGAATAGGGGGAGCCAAGTGTATTGGTATATGCCTGAGTCAGAAGGATCAGAAGTCAGGGTCATTCTTAGCTACCTAGCCAGTTCAAGGCCAGCACAGGCCAGCCAGCACAGGCTGGCTACCCGAGTCCTGGTCTCTACAAGCCACACCACTCCGCCAAAACAGAGTGGGGATTCTAATTAATGTGTCAAATCACCACCCCACCTTTTTCTTTAGTGCTGCCCTTTCTGGTACAGCTAAAGGGACAATAGTGCTTGCAGGGAGACTAGGCAGGTCTTTGGGTGTGGTGGAGGATACTGACTTTCATGACCATGGAAATGAGACAGGGTATCTTTTCCTTGTCTAGGATACCCAGATGGGGACAAAGTCAGTTATTTCCTAATTCAGAAAAGCCTGCTCTGCTCTTGTTTGTTCATCTTTTGTTTTGTTTTGTTTTGTTTTCCGAGACAGGGTTTCTCTGTGTGTAGCCCTGGCTGTCCTGGATCTCACGCTGTAGACCAGGCTGGCCTCAACTCAAAAATCCACCTGCCTCTGCCTCCCAAGTGCTGGGATTAAAGGTGCGCGCCACCACCGCCTGGCTGTTTGTTCATCTTTTGAAGCCACAGAGAGCACAGTTTGTATGAAACCAGCAGAAACAAACAAACAAAACTGAAATGAACGTTGGGTCATGGTGGTGGCAGCGGGCGGCATCTCCTGTCTTTAGTCCCAGCCCTCAGGAGGCAGAAGCAAGCAGATCTCTGAGTTCGAGGGCAGCTTGGTCTACTTTTCAATTCCAGGACAGTCAGCCCTACACAGAGAAACCTTATCTCCAAAACAAAACAAACAAACAAAAAACCCAGGACCACCACCAACAAAAACAAAACCTCAAACAAACCCAAACAAAACAAGGAAAAGAAAACCACAAATGAAGGCGGTGGAGATTCTGCTTAGTCATAGGATCCTGCCTTTCAGCCTTGCTTATTATGTAGGCTGGGTTGTGTTCTAGTTTGTTTTATTGTTTTGGGAAAGGGGATTTCCCCAAACGCTTCCTAGAGGAAAAGATTAATACATATCTCATAAAGGAATAAAATTAAAATACCCAGACTAGGAAGACAAGAGTCCTCAAACTCCACAGGAACACACAACATGCTACTTCTGGTACATTCTAGTATTTAATAAATTAATTTGATATAACTGAGAATACTATGTAACACCCACATTGACAAAACCCTTTGCTTCACTTTGGGATATTTTCAGTAGTTATGTTATATTGTTTCTACTTTTTGTCTAAGTGATATTATCTTAAGTGTCTTTACATGTAAATATTTGGTCACTTGGTTGATGGTTTTGCATAGCTGGAATTTTCAGATCAAATAACATAAATGGTTTTATGACAAGATCACACTGTTAGGCATAGTCTCCATGTCTCAGGGACTACAGCATGCTGTCTTCTACCTCTGACACCCAGCACCTAGCACCCAGCACTCAGCACCCAGCACCTGCTTTATATTGAATATTGCTGAATGGAAAGGATGGGTCTGATTTTTTTCCTTAAGGCGTAAGTTAATTCAGAAATGTTAAAAGTAAAGACGGTATTTCATCGTAACTGGTTCTAAGAAGCTGAACTGATGAAAGATCATGAATTATAAGGCTCCCCATATGACCGCTTTGAAGATGTTTTATTGACCAATGGTCATTGGATTTATTAGATGCTAGTTTATAGTGCTTAATTAGAATAACCACCAGGCACTTCCCCGGAACAGCGAAGGGCAGCTCTCAAAGGAGTGGAGACCATGTGTGCAGGTACAGGGCCTTCGGGTTTTAGAGAGCAGAAAAGGAAATTTTTGTGGTGGAAGATTCCATATGTAGATCTGTTCTAAGTTGTAAATACCATATATGTCGGGCTTCTTGTTGGGAGTTTCCTATATCCTAGTGTCCTGAAGATGCTACCAGCACATCAACTTTCCTGCCAGGAGTTTCTCAGCACACCTGAAGTGTATTAGCCTTTTATAACTATGCTCCTCCTCCTTGGATTTAGACAGAGAGTGCAGTCTGAAGGGGAAGAAAACCAAAGCATGTTAAAAACCAGGCTCAAGAACTTAACCAAACACACCAGATCACAAGAAGGGTGCAGCTCATGCCTCTGGACTCTGTAAAGAAGATATCTACCGCACACCTCTAAATCTAGTACTCACGAGGCAGAGGGAGGCAGCCGCTGGGGATTTGAAGACAACTTGGTCTACAGGATAACCAGGGCTACATAGTGAGGAGAGAGACAGAGAGAGAGAGATTAAGAGAGAGGGAAGGAAGGAAGATAACAGATAGCTTTTACCTCTGAGATGGCATGGCCCCATCCTGTCATCTGGCCGCCTGGGATGTATGTTAAGGGACTGACAGGCCAAGAACTGATTTAACTCAACTCTTCTATCACTGCTGACTTGGCCACTTTTATGTTTCCATCCATTCTCCTGCCCCTTTGTCTAGTCTGGGTTCTGTACTCTACAACCCCCACGGTGCTCCCCTGGCTTCCAAATGCAGCCCTACACTCAGCTCGAACCTGTGGCCCTGCAGCAGCGCCCACAGAAGGCTCTCTCTTCCTCTCTAACTGATCCTCAACAGAGCTCATGATCTAACCCCTGACAATACCCTGTTAGCTTTCTGCCTGCCGCTAGGAAGGCTTCTCTGAATTTAAACTCCGTTGCAGCCTGACATGTATAGAGATATACTTACTGTCTGATGTGTCATATGCATTCTGAGACCTAATATTAGTAATTAAGATTGGAATAAAATAACTTGTGTTTGCCTGTGGCCAACTATCCAGGGAAATTGGGTTTACTTAGAGAATTGCTGCCAATAAAACTAACATAGCTTGTGAATGTACTGTTATTTAATAAATTCAGACATTATGGGAGGACACAAATGTGGTCATCTATGTTTCTGACATGGCATGTTCATGATGTGAAGACAACCAAATAAATATTCTATTTTAGGAACTGTGGACACAGCTCAGTAATAAAAGACTTTCTTCATGTGTGCAAGGGCCAAGGTTGGATCCCCAGCCCAGAAAAAAATCAATTCTATTTGAGCCTGGGTATAAAGTATACTCAAGGAGAGGTGTTTAGTCGATAGTTTAAGGCAGAATGGCGAGACAGTTTAATTTTTCCCAGTTTGAGTCAGAGGCTCTGAACTTCTTTATTTTTAGACGCAGTCAGCTCATTCAGTTGTATGGGGATTCCTGTTCCACCTGATTCTGGGTGGTGGTTTCATAAACCCACAAGTTTCCCGACTTGACGGGAACTTCATGAGTCCTGTGCCGTGATCACGCCTGCTAGTCAGAGTGCTTCCCACCGGTATTGTCACCCCCTGCCCATAGCTGTGATGGAAACATCCTGACAGAAACCACTTAGGGGACAAAAGGTTTATATTCGCACAAAGTTCGAGACGATGGCTCATCCTGTGGGCAGGAGCTTGAGATGGTGGCAACACGGCATCCATAGCGAGGAGGGAGTGGGGGAGATGAACACTGCTATTCGGCGGGCATTCTCCTTTTCACGGAGCCCAGGAGTGATGCTGCCCACAGTTTAGGATGGGCCCTTAACTAACACACTCCTCCTTACAGGCGTGCCCAGTAGCCTGTCTCCTAGGCGATTCTAGGTTCTATAGAGTAGAAAAACGTTAACTATCTTCTCCGTGAAACTTCTTAGAGATACAACACTCATTGTTGGGATTGTCATTGCTTCCCAGAAAATGTCAAGAAAGGAATCGGAATAAACAGTTCCACCATGACAAGACTTAATGTAGCCAAGGCTAAAGAGCTGATCTCAGACAGCAACTCACAAATTTGGCTACTATGAAATTAGAAGAATGACTGATACCAAGATGTGGCATATTCTAGGAATCCAATTTTATATACGTATTAATAACACATTTATATAAACATAAGTCTAATGAATGCCTTGGGACTTCAGGGCCCCTCTGCACATCCAAAAGTTACTTCCAGATTTTTAAAAAAAAAGTCTTAATTTGATTTTGGGAATCTATTAAAACCACAAAATTTTTTAGCATGCGAAATAAAGATTTATAAAGGCAACTGAAGGTCGTGCCTTTTTAATGAAAATGTTTTTAAGATTGAGAGGCCCTTTCTATAAGGAGTCAGGACTTATTAAAAATAACTAACACAAAGAACAAAAAGTTATCTTAAAATGCCGAATCTTCATTTCCTAAGTTATTTACCCAAAAATGAAGAAAGAGAACAAAACAAAACAAGAAAAATTGTTTATACTTTCCTATAAAGAGAAAATCAATACTCTAAATAACCTTATTTTAACACAGAGAGTTATATTTTGGTTTTACATTAGTGTGACTTTGATATAAAAGTTTAATCTATAAAATTCCTTTTAATTTTAATCAACTTGATCAAGCATAAAATTGTTTTCCTAAGATCCTCCTTTTGTGAACCTTTCCTGGCTTTTCAGATCCTCCATGCTTTGCTTAAACCATTGATTTTTGTCCTATAGCTTTCTCCGTATCATTTTAAGCTCAATAAAAATTATTTCCTTATTTTCTTTTAAATAAAAATTATGCTCTCTTCTTCTTTACCAAAAGAACATATTTATAATGTCCCTTGCTTATGTATTTCCATACTTCTAACTTTCCTTATAAACTGCATCTCATTTTTCTCTTACATAGAGCTGTCTTCTCCCCATTTTCTTGGTGTTGGAGATCAAATCCGGGCATCCTGAATGAGAGGCAGGCACTCTGCCACTGAGTGACACCCTTAGCTAGGCTCTGTTCCCTTTAATGTTTAGCTAATGTGTATTAATACTCAGCAATTAGGAGCCAGCACCCTGAAGGCCAGTAACAATTTATAAAAGAAATACATCTTTTTTCCCAACTAACAGTAGTACTTGAATGTGGAAACAGACTTATTATCTTTTTGATCACATAAGACAAAACGTTAAAGTCTACAAGTTTTAAGCTTACATTTAATTACTGACATTTTACTACTCTAATAACTTATTTAGAAATGGCATAGGCATCAAATGAAAATTATTTAGTTGGGAGCTGGAGAGACAGCCAGGTGGTTAAGAGCACTTGCTGCTTTCACAGGGAACTAGGATTCCATTCCTAGCATCCACAAGGTGGCTCACAATCATCTTCACAATTCAGTTCTGGGGGCTCCAACACCCTTTCCTCACCTCCATGGACACCGCACAAACGTCCTGCACAGACATACATGGGGGCAAAATACTCATTCACATAAAAGAAGTAAACAAAAATCTGAAAAAAAAAAAGAAGAAAATTACTTGGTTGGTATAAAATGACTCTAAGTCACATAAACTTTGAATATTCATTTTACTTAGAGAAATAACTTCTATTTATTTATCTCTGTGTCAAGCTGGTACCATGTAGAAAATGCACACTTATGTTCACATAAACATACATGTAGAAATAACATACTATATACACACTTACACACACATGAAAATATTAAAAAGTTATAGCTTTCCTTTAGACTTATTTGTAAGCTCTTAGTTTTTGAAACCCTGGATTAATGACAGTTGTTTAACTGTTGTAAACAATTTTGGATAGGCAAGCCTATTAATGACTTTGTTGGTGAAGCATGCTATAAAATTTTCATTGTAAAGAAACAGAACTCATACATGCATAAAATGTCATAATGGAACTCATTATTTGATAGAATGAATATATGCTAATTTTTAAACAAAGTCACGCAATTTAGACCTATGGACTACTGTTTACTAAGATGAAAGTCTCAGATTATCATTCAGAATAAGATTCGTTAGGAGAGTCTTAGCATCAGGCCATGACTGAACCTAAGGACAGGAGAGCATTAGAGGGGACAGAGCGTGCAATCCTACGCAGCAGGAAGGGGCCTTGACGAGAAGAGAAACTTCCCCTTGAGACACTGAGAGGAATTGCATTTGGAAAACTTCCACGTATGGCTTGATAAGAATCCAGAAAGGAGAGTGACCCTTCCCTTCAAATCCTCACAACACTTAGGACTCTTATGGGATTCCAGAGTGCTGGGCAGGTTTCCTACCATGAGATCCGGTTTGGTCTGCCCTATGTACCATGAGACACATAGTACCATAAACTTGCCTCAGAGCTGCAGCAGCAGGTACAAGGGATGGGGTTTTAAGACCACAGAATAGTTGTGTGCTTTTTTTTTTTTAATTTAATTTAATCCTATTTTTTTTTTAAGTCAACTGTGTGTTCAAGAAAAAGAGCTTCAGGGAAGGGGGTGCCTGCCTGGGCTTGCTTTCTCCAAAGGGGTTGAAGTCACAGCAGGTGCCCTCCATTCTTAAGAAACAGACTGTAGCAGGTACAGCCTTATTTCTCAGAGAGAAAGACATTTGCAGGGTTTGTGCTCTAACAGGTAGAATAGAAATTTTGGTTTGGGGACAGCTGCAATTACTTTTTGACTTACTGTTTTGAGGGAGACTACCTTTTTAAAAAAACAAAAACAAATGTGTGCACAAATATCCTAACTTTACAATTTCCTCATTTTGACCATCTAAACTCAACATCATCCTTCAAATAGACCTCGTTCTGGGCACTGGTAAGTATGTGCTTTATGCAAACCTAGCAGGATTTGTTTGTTTGTTTGCTTATTATTTGTTTGTTTTAGGAAACTGACTCTTAAAAGAAAACTTAGGCTTTGATGAGCCATTTCCCACAACTGTGAGCCTTTTGGAATGTGACCAAGCCTGGGCTGAGTGTCTCACCACGGAAGCCTGTGAATTTTGCTCCTCAAACCCACTTTGGCTGTGTTTGCTCTTTAATTTGTCTCACAAACTCAGTGACTTCACAGAGAGTGAAGTGAACAAGGGTCTAAGTGACTATCCTTTATGCATACCTTCTAGATGAGCCAAAATCTTCCCCTAAATGTTACAGTGTCTAGGGCTGGATAGAGCAGTATTCTCTTGTTTTTTTCTTTGGAGTGAGATATCCTCTCCTTTCGTTTTGTTGGAGTCAGAGCACTGGCCATGGCCAACACAGACAGTGGTAGACCTAAACTGTGAGGCAAAAGAGTGAGTTCATTCATGAGTGCTTATACTACACTGGTTAAACCCAAACCCTTGGGACCTTACCAGAAAGCATCCCCGTCTTCATGTGACACCTAAACTTTCTGCAAATGAAGACAGATTGCAACACTCATTGCTGCAGAGATGGAATTCTACCACTTAAGTCTTAGGAGAAGACCAAAAATTACTCAGTTCAACTTGGGGGAGTTGATGCTAGGTAGTTTTTTTGTCAACTTGATATAAGCCAGGATCATCTGGGATGAGGGTATGAAGTGGAAACTTACGGGTTCTTTGGAAAGTCATTTGGATGGTGTTTTGCTGGGGCAAACATGTGAAGGAACATTTCGTTAAGGAGGACACAGGTGTGAGAGGCTAAGGCAGACTGGCAAAGGAACGTTTCACTGAAGCAGACACAGGAGAGAGGATGTTCTGCTAAAGCAAGCACATGAAAGGACACCTGATGAAGGATTCTTTGCTAACAACACGCATGTATTGGTCCCCCTCACATTTTGTAGTTGAGCTGCATTTGTTGGGATTCCATAGAGAGACATGCACCAAAGAACTTCTGGTGGTGTACTGCAGTTTGTTGCTGTTTCCAAGGCTGATTGGATTCATGTGCTGAAACAAGACCCATGCTGAGACAAGAAACGAGAAAGACAGGTGATGTTTGTAGGGTATAAATAGGACTCCATGGAGTGATAGAGACAGAGTTTGGCTTGCTGGTACAGCTACCTGTGCAACGCTAGTGGGGTCTCTTGTCTTTGATGATCTTGGCTTTCCTGAGAAAGGCACAGCTGAGAACATCTCCTGGTGTTCCTGCTGGTCTTTCCTGCTGACTCAAGCCAAGGCTGAGGCCTGGCTGTCTCTGCTAGGTCATGTCACCAACCACTGTTGCTAACCTGTCTCTACCGAACTGGACTTCAGGTGTATCCGTGAAGTGTTTGTGAGTAGATCTAGCTACCTGCTAACCTGTGAACTGAACTACCGGATTCCAGACAACACAGACTGGAGTTGCTCCAAAGTATGTTTCTAAACAGGTCTACCCCCCCCCAGCCCCCTCCCATATCTTTTCTTTTCCACTACCTCTGGTGGGTGATGGCCTACAAGGGAGGTTAAAGCATTTAAAAATCATCATTAAAGATAAGATAAAAAAAAATTAAAGTTACAAGAGTACTATTTCAGTGGAAAAAAAACTAGCCTCCATCAGATTGCTTGTGGTCTAGTCTATGGGGGCATTTTCTGGATTAATGATTGATTAGTGGCACTGCTTATTGTGGGTAGTGGCACCCCTCGACAGGTGGTCCTAAGCTATATAAGAAAGAGAATTGAGCTGGGCAGTGGTGGCGCACGCCTTTAATCCCAGCACTTGGGAGGCAGAGGCAGGCGGATTTCTGAGTTTGAGGCCAGCCTGGTCTACAAAGTGAGCTCCAGGACAGCCAGGGTTATACAGAGAAACCCTGTCTTGAAAAACCAAAAAGAAAGAAAGAAAGAAAGAAAGAAAGAAAGAAAGAAAGAAAGAAAGAAAGAAAGAAAGAAAGAGAAAATTGAGGAAGGTATGGGGAACCAACTAATAAATAGTATTTCCCTATGGCATCTCCTTCAGTTCCTGCTTTGAATTCCTGCCCTGACTTCCTCAGTGATCTACTTAGAAATTAAATTCCAACTTAAAAAAAAAATGTTGACCTAGAGGAGGCTCCACTCCCAGGCACTCTAGCACACCCAGGATCATAGGATCAGGGGTGAGGAGGACACAACACCAGTTCCAAAACCACAGGAGTAACTGGGACCAGCAGGATCCAGGGACACAAGAACCCTGCCCGACCAGTGACTCGGGTTCCTTCTGGTCTGTGCTGGTTTACCTTGGGCAGAAACTCCACAGCCAGTCCCAGAGCACCCAGAGGAGGCTCAAATCCCTGGTGCTCTAACACACCCAGGATCCCAGGATCCCAGGATCCCAGGAGCTTGATCATACCAGGTTCTCAGGGTCCCAGAGGCAGCTTGACTGCCAGGAACTCTGATACACCCAGAAAGAATCTCAGGATCACCAAGACAGTTGGACTCTGAGGAGTTCTGAGACAACCAGGATTACAGGAAGGACAGGCTCCAGTCAGATATACAGAGGGCAAGTAGCACTAGAGATAATCAGGTGGCGGGAGACAGACATAAGAACATAAGCAACAGAAACCAAAGTTACTTGGCATCATCAAAACCCAATTCTCCCACCATAGCAAGTCCTGGATACACCATCATAATGGAAAAGCAAGACTCTGTGATAGAGGACTTCAAGAAGGACATAAATAACTCCCTTAAAGAAATACAGGAGAACACAGATAAACAGCTAGAAGCCTTTAAAGAGGAAACACAAAAATCTCTTAAAGAACTACAGGAAAAACACAATCAAACAGGTGAAGGAAATGAACAAAATCATCCAAGATCTAAAACTGGAAATAGAAACAATGAAGAAATCACAAAGGGAAACAACCCTGGAGCTAGAAAACCTAGGAAAGAGATCAGGAGTCATAGATGCAAGCATCACCAACAAAATACAAGAGATAGAAGAAAGAATCTCAGGTGCAGAAGATACCATAGAAAACATTGACACAATAGTCAAAGAAAATGCAAAAAGCAAAAAGCTCCTAACCCAAAACATCCAGGAAATCCAGGATGCAATAGGAAGACCAAACCTAAGGATAATAGGTATAGAAAAGAATGAATACTCCGAACTTAAAGGACTAGTAAATATCTTCAACAAAATTATAGAAGAAAACTTCCCTAACCTAAAGAAAGAGATGCCCATGAACATACAAGATGCCTACAGAACTCCAAATAGACTGGACCAGAAAAGAAATTACTCCTGTCACATAATAATCAAAACACCAAACACATTAAACAAAGAAAGAATTTTAAAAACAGTAAGGGAAAAAGGTCAAGTAACATATTGGCACATAACATCACAGGCTTATACTCTAAGATCAAGAAATGACAAAAGGGCTGGGCAGTGGTGGTGTGTGCGTTTAATCCTAGTACTTGGGAGGCAGTGGCAGGCAGATTCCTGAGTTTGAAGCCAGTCTGGTCTACAGAGTGAGTTCCAGGACAGCCAGGGCTATACAGAGAAACCCTGTCTTGAAAAACAAAACAAAACAAAACAAACAAACAAAAAACAAAACAAAACAAAA
>JADRCD010201378.1:0-12667 GCA_019843815.1 Montemys delectorum
AAAAAAGAAAAATATCCAAACAGCTACCTGTTAACTGATTAGCTTCTGGAGAATTTAGTAGTTCTCTTCTTAATATTTTTTAAATTTATTGTTTTTTCAACATTGTATTAACATAGATTATATCTATCAAATCTCTTGTTCATAAATCATTATAGAATTGTGTGACGCTCACAAATAAATGCCATTGACTTTCACACAGAGTTATTTTGAAAAGATAAATATTGAAAGTAGAAATACACAAAGAAATCTTGGTTTAAGAGTAGCAAAGGAGAAAAAGGGGAAAAAAAAGTACCAAAACTAAGTGAGTTACCAGGCTCTTCCAAGAAGAGAGTTCCCTGGAAGCTCATTGTGGAATCATTGGTCACATTAGTGTGAGCTGGGCTCTCCCCAAAATAAATAAAAGCATCTTGGGAACTATTTTAGAATAGAAGGCTTGTTTCTGTGTCCAGATTCTGACCTTCACGGTACCATTTCCCAGTTCACTGTGTACAAGTCAGCCCAGGTTCCAGAAGGCAAAAAATTTAAAAGGGGGGATTTAAGAGTCAGGTCATAAAAACATCTTGGTGTTTTGACAATGACTATAGCATTAAACTCACAAATATAGTGACTATATAATACAGCCCAACCCGAGGAGTTGAAAGACCACATACCAAGAAAAGCTTTCAGAGTAAATGCTGCTATTTGAGATGAAAGGGGGAATGGGGAAAAGTGGTTCCCTGTAAAATGATAGTATATTAAGAATATTTAAAGGCAAAATGACTTTGTATTTTCATAACATACGTTTGACTTATACAAGGAGCATGCAAGGACTTCACATGTTCAAAAATAACCAAACAGCTACCTGTGACTCAAGTCTTTATCTGTAGGACATGTCTCAAATTATAGAATAAGTGGTTCTCATTTAGGGGAGAGCACCCAAGGGAGTTATTTTCATCTTTCAAGGGTCTTTTTACCTTCATTCAGACAGAAAAGGGAAATGTAAAGTGAAAGTGCCTTTCTCTGTCATGTCAGCAGATATTTCCAATTTCCTTTTCATGACCTCTCAGAAAGACACAGTCTCAAAAGTGCTGTTCAGTTGGAAAAAGGAATTGCTCAACAATTATAGATTCACTTGATACAAGGTATGTGGTTTCTGGAAAATGCAAGAACAACAAAACATCCCTCACTTGGCTGCAATTTCTGTGGCTCATAAAAATTTGTTGAAGGCCTCATACTTTGTAATAAAAGGTAATTTTCACTAATATATTCCCTAGACATGAGGTTGTGAGTTGTACTGCATTGCATACATTTGGCAAAATCTCTCATTTTCCAATTTGTGCATTTCTAAGGAATCCTGCAAGTTTTGTCTTTTGATGGGCTTCGTTCACTGGCCATTCCAAACAAGTTATCCTTATTCTTCAAGAAGTATAGTAAAAAGGGACACAGCTGGAGTGCTGATAGAGAGATGAAGGAGCAGTGGAAATTCCCATTTCATTCATTATATCCTGAAATGGTATAATCCAGAAGCCTACCTTGTTTTACCATAGGGATTTTATTAATGTCAACATTAATCCATTGTGCATAATACACTAGCACTTAAATGTACTATCACAGTTAGTCATCTTGAGGTTTATGCCAAATCCTTATATCAGTACAACTTTTACCTAACTAAGGTGTGTAGAACACCTCATTCCTGGAAATTCCCCCCTGCCATTTTCCATTTGATCCTGATTAAAAGCAACAACTATTCTTATTTTCATGTTTATGGAAAAGTTGTGTTTTTACTTTTTCCACATTTTTATTTTAGACAGTTTTACACATCATTGCAATAAATTTCAGATATATATTTATTTTTTTTCCATTTAAAGAACATTGGGTGCAAACAGTGATGGGGTAAAAGGAATGTAAAAGGCAAAGATGAAGAAGTGTGTAGTAACATGACGTCTTCTGGATGTGACATAGATGTTACACTCAGAGTCACCACACAAAACTGGACTCATCAACACTTGTTATTAAATTCTATATAAATACTGTGTTTAACAGATGGCCTTTGTATCTACTTTCTTCAATGCCACTTGTTTAGGCAACTTCTCTGTGACTATTTATGTTATTAGTAGGCTATGTATTTTTAGTGCGAGTGAACTTTTGGGTGGGTATTTGAGAGAGAGATTATTCTATTGTAAATGTGCATTTAACATCATTTCTAGTCTTAACTCTTATGGACTTTATAATCGATACTTCTAAGCAAATCTCCTTGTTATATTTATAGATTTTGATTGTAGTATTAGGGATAAATTTGCTAGCTCATATGATATGAATTTGGATATATTTTTCTATTCAGCTTTTCTGCATATTCCTGGCTACATAAAAGATACATTACAATCATTTATTTTAGTTCAGAAATAATAAGGAAGATAGTAAAGGTTACAAATAGACTACAATTAACATTACATATATCTTTTTTTTTTTAACGGAGCTGACATAGTCTTTATAGACATATAGAATGCTAGTTAATATTCAGGAACTTAATATGTATCTTTCCTTATCTGAATATCCATTTTCTTGATGTGTATTGATTGTACCAACAGTCCGGTTTCTTGTATACAATTTATTTGAGCTATAATGCATACCTTCATTGAGTTCCTGCCTCCTATTCCCTCTAGCTAGGCTTCCTGGCATCGTCCTCCTCTGTCTCCATTCCATATGTATATATGATATATACAAATATAACTAAAGATATGTACATGTATTAATTCTAGGACCTAAGAATACAAGGAGCACAATGCAATAGGCATTGCCTTTCTATATCTTTTCTATTTGTTATGGCATTTTCAAACTTACTCTCACTCTGCTTATAGCTCATGCATTGCTCAGGCTAGTTATAAACTCAAAGGTTACCGGAATCCTGTTGTCACAGGCTCCTAAGCACCTCATATTGCAAATGACTCATCTTTGTGTGTTTGCAATTTTTTTTATTAAAAAACCTAACATTTAGGTTTTTAACATTTATTTTATTTTGAGATTATAATATAATTATAATATATTTCTATTCCCTTTCCTCTATCCAAATCCCCCCATATACCTCTTCTCTTTTTTTTTTCCAGAGTTATAGCCTCGTTTTTCATTAATTTTTGTTATATACAAATGCAGAGTTGAGGATCCCAGTCTTGGTGGATGCATCTATAAAATACTCTTGTACCAAAGACTCAGGAAACATTGCAGAAGAGGAGACCAACAGATTATAAGAATCAGATCAAAAGGTTTGCTGTGAGATTTTTGTCTCCTAATAATTTCAGATGGTACACTCATAATATCTCACCACCATAACTGCCCATGCATGAACTGAACAAAGATGATACCAATTTGGATGCCAACATGGATAGGGAAAATTCCATAAGGCCTCAGCCCTACACAAAGAGCTATCAGCAACCAAGGAATGCTGGCAAAAGCCATGGGAAAAAGTCTTCCTTAGGAAAGCACACAGCAGGGATTGACCAGAAGGTCATCCCTGAAAACAGACATACAAATAACATTACACAGATTAAACAGGTAACTGGATATATGTGTGTGTGTATTTTTCTTAAGTGATGAAAGAACTGCTAATAATGGCAGTGTGCCAGAGCCAGAGAAGCAGCATAGGCTAAATGGTCTCATTCCATAACCTTTTAACCTTTTTAGGGGTTCTTTTCTTTTTTTTTAATATAATAATTCTATTTATTACTTGAGACTTTCATATGTTTTGATCATATTTAACTCTCATTCCCCAACATTTTCTAGGGCTCCTTACCACCTCCAACTTCCTACTCACCCAACTTTGAATGTTTTATTTCAGTGTAGAACAATTTGTTTTGCCCAAGTACTCTTGAGAGTGGGGCCTGCTGTTATGCGTGGTTTACCTACCAGGGGTTACACTATTAAAGAAAACTGATTCTCCATCTCCTAGAGGCTATCAAATGCTAATAGTTCCTCAACTAATGAACTCACAGCAAGTGTTGCAGAATGCTCAAAACCTGTATAAGCTCAAGCTAGACAAAGTCCCTTCATTGAGGTGAGGCGTTCCTCAAAAAATCTCAGCAGTAGCCTTTTTCTTTAAGTTTCCTTAGTTGCTTTTGTATTTCATTTGACTGCTTGCCTGTTTTCATTTTATTATTGCATGCATTGTGTGTTCCAGGTAAATTCAGATAGGATCCTAGATATTATAGATCAAGAATCTACTTATCAATATTATTGCTGTCAAGCAGCCCACAGGCTAGTGTAATGAATATATAATAAACTTGTACACAAGTAAACCTAAATATTTCAGGCAGAAATTGATGCAGCCAAGAAAGACAGGCATAGTGAAGAGAATGAGCAAGTAGTTTGAGAGTAGGAGTAAGGAAGGGAAATTTGAGCAAGGGTTTGAAAAGGGAACAGAGAGAAGAGAAACAAGGTCTGACTATTTAAATATGCAAGAATTTCATGGAGACAGGAGTTTCAGGATAAAGAAACAAGCAAAGAAAGGGCAAGGAAGTAAGCTCAGGAAGTTCTTAGACAGCTTGTTACCCATCTCCACAGTGCATAGTGCTGATGAGCCCTGTGGCTGTATTCATGTGTGCTGTGTAGCTAATTGGATACCTTGTTTTATGGCAAATATATTATGTGCCAGTATAAACCTTTCTATAATGATAAATCTTTATAAATAGGACTATTGGGTTAAATACATATATTTTAGATTTTTTAGAATATTACCAAATAAACATGTCCTCTCACAAACTACTGAGTTCAACTGTTTCGTGTAATAAACATAATGCTGGTGGTCCCTCACTGACTTCCAAGTCTTGATCAGAAGAACATGTGCCTGTGCCCTTGCAAATGAGCCTTTCCAGAAGTAAGTGAGCTGCAAGGCTTACTTACATGTGCAGCTTATCCTCTTTACCTCAGTGGACCTAATGTAACCACAAGGAGAAAGAGAAAGTTCAGACACTTAATCTCTGAGCAACACAATCCGGTCAAAGAGATTCTACCAGCTATGACTACCCTTAAAAATGGAAAGGAGAATGGGCAGTTCTTAAAATCCAGAAAATAAAAAGGAGCCGATCAACACCTTCGCCCCTTCTAATGGAATGAATTCAGTCCTACTGACACTATGGCTTGGGTCCTGGAAGAGTCATTTCACACTTCTGACCCCTAAAGCAGTTCATTGTGTTTATTTGTTACAGCAGCAATAGAAAGCAGTGCATTTGGTGATGTTGCCTTCAGCATTGTGGCAGAGCATATAGCCATAGGCAAGCTTGAGCTGGGATTCCTGAGTTGAATCCTCAGCCATGGGACTTGTTACTTATAAAACCATGTGCTGTGCTTATGCCTCCTTGTATTTATTCATTTGAAATTGGGGTGATTTTAATGATACTAACCTCAGTGTTTCATTTCTGTGATTGTTCCTATCAGATTCTTAAAGAGCTTAAAACGAAGTGTCCTCCTATACAGAGACTCCATATTATAGGTACTTTATCATAATTATATAAATATGTAACTTTCCTTTCCTATAAATCACAATTTTATGCTTTATAGACAAACCAGGTGAGACATTGAAATAGTTTCTATTATATCCATACCTTTCAAGGTCAGTATAATTACAGTAGGCATCTTTTACCATTTTGTGTGTGTGTGTATATATAGATGTGTGTATACATATATATATGTACACACATCCAGTTACCAATAACCAATTACAGTTCAAAACAGTAATTGCAAAATTTCAGAGAAGTAATTCATTAATTTAAAATAACTTACATATATTATTATAATTATTTCATATTATTTAATTATTAATTATTTGATTGTTTACTATTAATTACATTTATTGTTGATATGTTTATTAATTATATTTT
This sequence comes from Montemys delectorum, assembly GCA_019843815.1. NCBI lineage: Eukaryota > Metazoa > Chordata > Mammalia > Rodentia > Muridae > Montemys > Montemys delectorum. The sequence continues at coordinate 5,850 of JADRCD010201378.1, forward strand.
GATGAATATAATTTTTAAATTTTTTAAAATTTTCATATATGTGGCATTAAGCATAATATCTATTGAGTTTTAATTATCTAGAGCTGAAGTATTTTGGAATGTTTCTTTCACAGATAAATGGAACTACTGCAAATAATTACATGTATATGAGTGTGTGTGGTGATGTATTTATGCAATTACCCGTAATCTTCATCTATTTTGTGACCTGTGTGAGTATAGGTATATGTAGACACATGCACACACACACACACACACACACACACACACACACACACACGGAGGTATTACAGACCTCCGTGAATGTACCTTTGAATCCTAGGACTCATCTCAGGAGCTCCATTAAAATACAACCATTGTTCTAAAGACTGACAATCACATTGGTGCATTGGCTTGTGTTTTTAATTATAAAGATCCAAGAAAATACAATAGTATACACACATACACACAATAGGTGTGGACACAGCCATGTGAAAAGAGGCCCACTAATTAATTGCTGAAAGGGTTCAATAAATGTTATTTAGAGCCTCATCTGGGTTATGATAATACTCAAGCTGAGTTTAATTCATAGAAGGCCAAGAATTTATCCTTCCTTTTCCCTTGAATTTCATCCAGAAAACAAAGGAGAAAACAGCCAACGAAAGCAGTAAACCTTTGTCATACTCCAGGGCTAATTCATATTTCAAAAAGTAGCATCCCTCGACATTTGTTTTTTTTTTTTTTTTTTTTTTGTTTCTTTGGAAACAGAGAATTAAATTCCCCAAATGATCCAGCATTGTCCTTTTCTGTCATGTTACAGCCATCTCTGGTGCCCATCAGGCCTGTTTCCAGCACTTTTATGTCTTCCAAGGTGCTGGTAATTAAGGTCCAGGCACTCTTACCTTCTCATCATAATGAATTACTGGTTTCATTAAGGATGGAGACTGTTTGTTGCTCTCTGTACTGGTTGAGTAGCTTCAAAGCAGATAAATAAAGCAAAGGATTATTAGACACCTTTTTAAGCTCCCTCTATGGAAAATGCCAGCTGCTGGCTTCCTCATAAATCTGGGCCTAACTATTGTGCTCTGAAACTTTCTGTTAAGAGAGACCAAGTCTCTTCATGAACACAAGACTGCTAAAGTTGTCTGTTAGAAAGATCACTAAATGGAAAGTGAGTTATACCAAGATCCTGTGTTCAACTACTTATGAACAATGTGAACAGCCAAGGACTGATATAAAATTGTGGAGTAAAATAAAACGAAGTCCGTGCCAAAAATCTCTTTGACTTCTAAAAGGCTAGGAAGAAGACGATAAGATACTGTGTCCTTGGCTGTGTGCAGCTCATAGAACTACCAGGAGCCAATCCTTCTTCACTGGCTTCTGAGGTTGAAGTCAATGGCTGCTCCATTGTTTTTGTTTATGCCCAGCATAATGTGTATCAGAGGCACAGGCACATGATGCATGTTGATGATGCTAATGAATCACACAACGAAATGGCTTGTATTTTAAGCTGTGAGGCACTGAGAGAACTTAATGATGATGTATGTCTAAATACATTTTCTACAACCCTACAAAGGTAAGTGAATGGCAGAGGTGTCGCTTTATGGTAGACATTTGGAAGGGCTACCAAGAAACGCCTTCACCCCCCACTCCTACACACTCTTATTTTGTCTCAGGTACTTCTGGTACCTTGTTTGCATCACAGTATGACATGTGCCTCACTATGTCTTAAACAGTTTTGTCTCAGCTGCTCTCTCAGAGGCTGACTGGTGCTGCAGTAAGAGGAGGCAGGGAACCCATGCATCAGTTATGCACCGCTTCTGTATTTTGCATAATGCATAAAAATGTTTTACAGGTGTTACTTTGCATTGAATTTTTAAAATTTTTCTACAGCTTTACTGAAACAGTTTAATTAGAAGCTATTAAGGGTGCTAATGAACTTGCCAAATCTTTGTACAACTGCTGAGGGCTTTCTCAGTAAGAGAAATCTAGCTCTTGAAGCTATCAAGTGAATAGCAGTCCTTAGAGATGACCTCACTGGAATGTATCTAACCCAATATACCTTGAACTCTTCTTTAAAAGAATTGGGCTGGGTAGCCCAGAGACCAAGGATAGAAAAAAAATCAATAAAATGACTACTAATGATATTCTGCTATATTTGTAGATCAGCGCTTAGCTCACCCTTCATCAGAGGGGCTTCCTCTGACCACTGGTAGGAGCAGATGCAGAGATACAAAAACAACATTCAGCAGAGAGAGAGAGCTCAAATTGGAGACCTCCATTGGGACCCTCCTCTTGAGCTCAAGGGACCATGTGGTAAGGGGATAGGAACAACTTTAGGAGCCAGAGGGGCACTAGAACACCTCAGCCCACTAAATCAAATAAGTATGGTTCATAGAATCTCTCAGGGACTGAAGCAGCAGTCACTGAGTATGCATGGGTCTGCATGAGGCACAGACACAATTTTTTGCCCTGTAATATTGAGGACTATCTATAATTTCTTCTAGTCCTATTGTGTAGCCAGTTCCCTAATCTCACATAGTTTGGCTATATTTGGGAACACATACTTTTAAGATAACGATACTCATTAGACAATAAGACAAAATTCATAGCATCTGACAGCTAATTAGAAACCATTAGAAGCAAGACAATATGACTCCTAATGAGGAAAAAGGAGCAACCAAGCCAAATGAAACTAGTAAACTGACTTAGAAATGATACAGAGGTAAGTGCAGATGTTATAAAACACACAAGATCAATGACTAGGCATGACTGTGTATCTCTACAATCACATCCCACTGGAGGCAGAGGCTAAAGAATATTGTGAATTCAATGGTAGTGTGCCCTGTGCTAAAGATAGAGATCTGTATGGCTATTTACCTAGATTGTCTCAAAAATAATTAAACAACATAGATAGATAGGTAGATAGATAGATAGATAGATAGATAGATAGATAGATAGATAGATAGATAGACAGACAGACAGACAGATAGATAATCAAATCTAATATTTGGAAACAACAATTTAAAAAGTGAGACCAATGATGCGCTTAACATTGCAGAATAGAAAAAAATAATTGATCATGAAGAGAGACAGAGAAACAATGGAAAAATGGAACCCAGAGGAAAAATATAACCCAGATAGGGACAGGAGGATGGGAAAGGAATGGGAAGTATTATTAGACAATATATAAATAAAATATTGTAATTTTGATCAAATAAATCTTTGTTTATAAGATAGAGTATTCACTTCAAGGGCTGAAGTTTGCTGACTTTCATTACAGATTAAAGCAGCAACCAACTGAATCAGGAATGATGAACTAAGTCTACTTTACCTCTTATACCAATAAAATCTATCTACTGTTTAGCACAAGTCTCCAGTTCCCAAGTCCTTTGTGAATTATTTGCTTAATGAATGACTGAACATTGCACAAACTTTTGTTGCATGGATGAGTGAAATAATGAATTTATGTAGTTGGAAACCTCAGAAAATACCAACCATTGAATTTCTTTCTCTTATAAAATAGCTCAAATCTGCTATCTTCTTTTCCCTCCAAGGGTATGAAATGTTTACATCCAGCCTAATGCTTTTATGGGACAAGAAAATAGTTTTCGGGCACATGCTGCAATCAATTTCTGGAAATGGAGAGGGAACTCTTTCTCCATTTATCTTGAATGAGGTAAATGCCCTTCATTTGAAATTCATCAATGTTGTGAATGCCATTCCTGGGGAAAACACAGGTGCTGTTTTTCCATAAATTATTTGGGCCTCTGTGGAGCCCAAGCAAAACAGAAACGGCAGGGAGTTTATAAAATTGTTTTCTATATTTGAAAATGCCACCTAAATGGAAAATGAAATGGAGAAGCATCTGCCTGAGTACAGGCTTTTGTGGGGAGAGAGGAGGAGCAGGAGGAGGAGGGTACCGACCCCAGAAGAATTTCATCTCAATTCAGGATCCTTTTTTTCCCACAGGAAAACTTTTTAGTACTTGATGAAATAGAAAATGTCACATTACAAACTCATAAAATTACAAAAATCCACACACATAAATGTACCTCAAAGGTTAGCTATTGTGGTCCATACCTCATTTTGTACTTGATTCTTCTGTCCTCATTGTGCCTATATACCCTAGGGACAACATGCTTATCACAACTGAGTGTACACACACACACACACACACACACACACACACACACACATATATATATTCAGTGTGTATATATACATATATGTATACAAATATACATGGGTTAATATCCATGGAAAGATCATATTCCCCATATTTAAAGCCATTTTCTATTGTAAATATATGAAATTCTGGTCATCAATAAACCTCTAAGCAATCCCAGCTAGAAGGCTAAAATCACGTAGAAGGGGAAAATGACTGAGCACACTCCCTGGAAGCCAGTATATTTGCTTTCTGAAGTACATGTTGCTGGACTGAAATTTTCTGAGATTCAATTTCTTTACCTATGAAAAAAATAATATTAAGATAGGGAAGTCTCATTAAATTTTATTGTGCATTAGAATCATGAAAAGAGATTGTTCAAGTTCAAGAACTTAGACCACATAGTCTAGTTTCAGATTCAGAGGCTTGGATGGGACGTACAATTTGGATTTATAATTAGTTCTACTTGATGTTGATGTTGAGGCTAGTTCACACACTACGTAGTGAGACTCTTATGAACTGGAAAATCCTAAAGGAGACTTAGAGCCACATACTCAATCAGACCTGGGAAGCACTGATACTTCATCCATCCCTGCGAGCAGTGGTTCTCAAGCTGCGACCCTTCAATACAGTTCCTCATGTTGTGGTGACCCCAACCATAAAATTATTTTCATTGCTATTTCATAACTATAATTTTGCTACTGATATAAATTTTAATGTAAATGTCTGTGCTTTCTGATAGTCTTAGGTGACCTCTGAGAAACAGGCATTTCCCAGAGGGGTTGGACCCACTAGTTGAGAATTGCTGTCTTAAAGGACCACAGTTTTACGTTACTATAATATTTGCTTTGGAAAAAAAATCTCACAATTAAAAGCAAAAGTAAACTAGTATGACTTCATTTTAGTCAATGTTCATAAACAGTTGTGGTTTTGTTTTATGTTTTCTGTTTTGTTTATCTTTAGAGTTGACATCAGACCTATGAGAGGTATGATCATCATAGTGTAGAAGTTACATGACTGGTTATCTTTAGATGATGACTTCTTGAATGCTGCCCATCATGTAAAAGACATCTAAATGTATACAGCAAGTATTTGGAATGACGCAGACTTGTCTCAGAGCCATTCCTTGAACCATCAACCCTGAGTTTGCTACTATATGGTTGTAGTCAAGTCAGGAGATAGGAAACACACAACAATGTGAACAAAGTATTTACTTTAAATAGTCATTAACTGTAAAAGGAAATTTTCAGTGAAGGCTAGGAAAGAAGTATGGGCTAAAGGACATTATGAGCAGGTACTGCCCTTAGGTCTGAGATACAGAATCTGAAGAAGGAGATCCTTAAATGCTGAGATCAGATATTAGAGAAGGGATGCCAGGAACTCACTAGAGAACAGAGGAGTCTCTGTACTGCTGTACCAGTGGAAGTCTGTAGAAACATACTCTGTGAAAGTTGCTAGAAATCTGTCCTGTACAGTGCTGAACAAACCTATTCATTGGAAGATGTCTGAGTGGAGATGCTCTTATATAAACCTGTCTAACAGAAGAATAGGAACTTCTGGGGAGAAATTTGTTAGCTGATGAGGAATTCTAAGAACTATAAATTGTGGGCAAGTACTGGCTAAGCTGCACGTTATCCATGCCAAAAGGAAAATGGCTTTGGAATAGGAGCTAAGTACAAAGTAGGTCTTGTTCCCTACAAGATCTTTCCAAGTCTATCCATTAGACCAGAAACTCTCTCTCTCTCTCTCTCTCTCTCTCTCTCTCTCTCTCTCTCTCTGTGTGTGTGTGTGTGTGTGTGTGTGTGTGTGTGTGTGTATGTGTGTGTTCATCTTGCATCATCACTCTCATGTATGCTACTACAAACCTGTGACACAGGAGTTTATAATATCTCCTTGGGCTAATATCTTTGGAGAGACAGGCACAACTTTCATAAATACTATTTTTTTTAACCCAGAATTCACCAATTCTGTAAAACTTTCAGTTGTGAAAGGCAAATGATGTAACCTTCTGAAAAGATCCCAAATAAGAATTTCATGTTGAAACAGAAAAGCTTTAGGACTATGGTAATTACTGAAGATGAAATGATCTCCTGTATCTCTGTTTTCCTAAATCAGACACTGAAGGGTAGATTAAGAAGTGGAAGAAAAGACGCTGATCACTGCTACCTCTATCTTACTGAAGTACACACCAGATAACAGGTGTTCTATTTAACAATGAGTCAGTTTTGCATTATTAATGCATTGTTCAGGGCAAAGAGAAACACTAAGTGTATAGAGAAGACATTATCATCAAGTGGTAGAGCTTTGTAGAAGTGATTAGATCATAAGGAATCAAAAGTTCTCTCCCAGCCCCACTAATGTATTAAGCCATATGAGAGCAAATATGCATTGTGATTATTTTATTCTTTATGCATATACACATGTATAGATGTATGTCAGTGTGCATACCTATGCATGTCCTTGGTAAGATGGTATTAGGTATGTTCCACTGTTTGTGGACCTTATTTTTCAGATGGAGTCTCTCACTGAACCCGGAGCATGCTATTTTGGCTACAACTGCTGACCAGCAGGCTCCAGGGATCTTCTTGCATGTGCTTTCTGTGCTGTGATTGCTTGAGTACCCTGTAATTCCTGGGTTGTACAGACTTTTACCTAAACTTACAAGTTTTTGCTT